>CATIWO010091851.1:0-15085 GCA_949673435.1 Macaranga tanarius | reverse complement strand
TTATTTAAACTCTTTAAGTAAAGCCCATGCACAAGTCCATTATATCAACCTATAAGGTCCATCCCATGGCCCATATATATATCCATTAGGAGGCTAATATTAATCTAGTCCTTGAATTTAATATCACATATTAAATCAAGTAATATTTATTTAATTGCTATTAAGTCCCAATCTTTGAATTTAGATTTCGGGATATGCTAGATCCTTGCATACACATAAATCCAATTCAATTAATTTAATTAATTAATTAAACTCTTAATGTGTGACTTACAGGGTTCAAGTCTAAATGGTAATGAGAAATAATATTAACACTTAATATCATGGAAACACCTTTCCATACTAAATGTTAAAATCCCAATTAATCACATTTAGTTTCCATAAGTCATGAGTGACCCCTAACATAGACATCACGACTACCCAAATAGAAATGAATGCTTTATGTAGATCCACAAGAACAACAGAACACACTTACCGTGCACTTAATTGTCCCTTTATTACAAAATCTCGATATTGGCTAGAGTCACAGTTTAGTCAAACTCTAATTGCCTTAATCATATGACCTCATCTTAAGTTCAATTTTTGATAAAACATGACTACTACTAGAAACTCCTTTCTAGCACCGAAACTCTTTTCAGGTAAGTCGAGTTTGACCTGGCCAGGTACTTATTCATCAAGAATAACTTAGATAGCATATGATTTTATCTCGGTCTACTCCAGGTAATGAATTCCATATTGGCCGATCACTCATCCCTATATATAACCAACTAGAGCCACCACACGCCATATACACACACGTGGCTAGCACAGGTATATAAGTGGTAACAAACTCTAACCAACCATATATGGATGACCGTGTCGCCTGCCTCAGGTCAAAGGACCATATGCACCATTATGTACAAGATTGTGATTGTTGACTTAAGTGAACATCCATGCAATCACAGATCTTACGTCACAAGTTCGATCCACCCATCACAAGAGTATCCACATGTCTATTCTGATATCACATATCAGGTAGCATGAGACTCACTACATCCCACTATTGATATCACATACCGATCAAAGAAAATAGATAGAGGTGATAGTCTAGGGATTAATACTACCCTTATATTAATCCAATGACTATGAACATTTATAGTATATGTACTAAATAAGTTTATCACTCATATTATCAACTCATGATAATAAACTTATCTAACATGATACTAGGGGTAAATACTCAAATAAATAAATACTTTAATTTAAATGAATATTTCATTGCCATAGGGATAAATATACAATGTCTATATACAACAATGGCCCTAGGGAACATCTAGGCTAACACTTTAATGGTTTTAGGCTTAATCATTGTGTCATGCCATTCTTTAGTTTTAGCTTTATACAACTTGGCATTCTCATAAGCCCGATTCTTACTTCCTCGAGCTCATTCAATTGAACTTATTTAACTCCTGCTTTTTTATAGTCATAATTCAATGTATTTATTCCCCAATAGGCTTTGTGCTCTAACTCAATGGGCAGATGACATTCTTTACCAAACACTATTCTATAGGGTGTTAACCTAATTGGCATTTTATAAGCTGTCTTATATGCCTATAATGCATTATTACGCTTTCGAGCCCAATCTTTATGCGAGTTATTAACGGCTTTCTACAAGATCTTTTTCATTTCTCTATTGTATACTTCCACTTGTCCATTCATTTGAGGATGATAAGATGTTGAGACTTTGTGTCTAACATTGTAGCATGCCACGAGTGCTTCAAAGTGCTTATTGTAAAAGTGAGTTCCCTGTCACTAATGATTGCTCGAAGCATGCCAAAATTAGTGAATAGTTTTCTTAAAAAACGTGCACATAATTCTAGCATCATTAGTTGCACATGCTTGATATTTCACCCACTTAGACATATAGTCCACGCATACTAGAATAAACCTATTCATAAAAGATGAAAGGAATGGTCCCATGAAGTCTATTCCCTAAACATTAAAAAGCTCTACCTCCAAAATGCCTTCTTGAAGCATCTCATCCCTCTTTGATAATCCTCCACTCCTTTGGCATTTGTCACAACTTTCTACGAACTCACGAGCATTTTTAAAGATGGTAGGCTAAAAGAACCACATTCGAGCACTTTGTATACTATTTTATTAGGCCCAAAATGTCCTTTATAGGATGATCTATGACAATGGTGTAGGATGTCATCAATCTCTTCACTTAGTACACATCATCATGCCATCATTACATAACTTCGACATGAATTGTGGATCCCAAATATAGCTCTTAGCATCATGCGTGAGATTCTTACATTGTTAATATGAAAACTCTTTTAGAATATGTCTATTTGTGAGGAAATTTACTAAGTCCCCAAACCATGGCATTTCTTCACATCCAACAACGAATAGATATTCATCGGCAAAGGTTTCTTTAATGGATGTATCTTCATTATTTCCCTTCTCCAATCGAGAAAGATGATATGCTACAAGGTTTTCTAAACCCTTTTTATCTTTAATGATCAAGTCAAATTCTTGTAGCAATAACACCGATTTAATTAGCCTTGGTTTTGAGTCCTTTTTCGTAAGCAATATTTGATGGTTGAATGGTCTATGTAGACAATAACTTTTGACCTAAATAGATATTATCTAAATTTGTGAAAAGTGAACACAATGGTGAGAATCTCCTTTTTTGTGGTGGCATAATTGAGTTGAGCCTCTAAAAGAGTTTTGCTCGCATAGTAGAACACGTGCAATTTATTGTCTGTACATTGTCCTAAAATAGCTCCAATTGCCTGCTCACTTACATCACACATTAGCTCGAATTGTAATGTCCAGTCTGGCGGCATCACTATAGGGGAAGATATAAGATCTTCCTTTAACCTATTTAAAATAATTTTACACTCAGTAGTGAACTCAAAAGGCACATCTTTCTCTAATAAATGAGATAAAGGTTTAGCAATTTTAGAAAAATCCTTGATAAAATGCCTATAGAAGCCAACATGACCAAAGAAACTTCTAATTCCTTTTATGTTAATAGAATAATTAAGGTTCTCAATTGCTTCAATCTTTTCTCGATCAACTTCAATTCCCTTTGCTGAGAATTTATGCTCCAACACTATGCCTTCATCCACTATAAAGTGGCACTTCTCCCAATTAAGCACAAAGTTAGTTTCTTCACATCTTGCTAAGACCCTTTTTAAGTAATATAAGTAGCCTTCAAATAAGTCTCCAAATACTAAAAACATTATCCATGAACATCTCCATAATGTCCTCAACCAAATCCGAGAAGATAACCTTCATGCAATGTTGAAAAGTGGCAGGGGCATTGTATGATCCGAATGGCATCCTCCTATATGCATAAGTACCATAAATACATGTGAAGGTGGTCTTCTCTTGATCTTTTAGTGCTATGGCAATTTGATTATAACCTAAATATCCATCTAAAAAGCAATAGAAAGTGTGGCCCGCAATCCTCTCTAACATTTGATCAAATGAATTATTGAGCCTTTATTGATCTATAGAAAGTGATCCTTCCTTATAGCATTATTGAGCCTCCTATAGTCAATGGACACATGCCATCCACTAACCACTATGGTTGGAATGAGCTCTCCTTCTTCATTCTCTACAGTAGTCACACCACCCTTCTTAGGCACACATTGAATGGGACTTACCCATAATGAATCTGAGATAAGGTAGATGATGCACGCATCTAATAATTTAACTATCTCTTTCTTCACCACTTCTTTCATGTTAGGATTCAACCTTATTTGGCTCTCAATGATTGTTTTGTAACCTTCCTTCATTAAAATTTTATGTATACAATAGGATGGATTAATCCCCTTATTATAAGAGATTTGCCACCCAATGGCCCTGATGCGCCTCTTAAGCATCTCTATGAGTAACAACTCTTGTTCATGGGTTAACTTAGAAGAAATAATGATGGGTAAGGTTTTCTTATCTCCAAGGAAGGTGTATCTAAGATAATAGGGTAAGGGTTTAAGTTCTAATTTGGGTGGAATGATGATGGATCTGGTGTAGGTCATGAATATTTGATTAAGGCTTCATATTAGGGTAGGGTTATTTGGTCTTTTGGATCTTACACTTTCTCTACTTTAAAACACCTCTCTAAATCCGCTATATCATGAGGTATTTGTGCCTTTTATTGCACATCTTTATTCACACATGCATCCACCAAATCCATGCTTATGCAAAAATCACCATCATAAGGCTACCTATATACTTTGTATAGATCAAACACACACTTCTCATCTTCTACACGAAGTGTGATAGTTCCATTATAAACACCAATTTGGGCCTTAGTCTTGTATAAGAAAGGCATCCCCAATATCAATGATGCATCCTCATCCTTCTTAAAATTTTGCACAACAAAATTCGTGGGAAATATTAATTTACCCGCCTCAATGAGCACATCTTTTACTATTCCAATAGGCTTCTTTATTGATCGATATGCCAATTATAAAATCATGTTTGTCTTTGTTAATTCTAAGCCTAACTTCTTATATATTGACAAAGGCATGAGATTTATTCAAGCTCTCGAATCACATAAAGCCCTTTGAGATTGCAAATTCCCTATTGTGCAAGGATAGTGAGACTTCGAGGATGTCTAAGCTTTGATGGTAGCTTATTGGTGATCAATGCACTATAATCTTTATTGAGTATGATAGTATTGATCTTCTAGTCTCGATCTCCTTTAACCTTTTTTTATTACAAATTAGGTCTTTAAGGAACTTTGCATACTTAGGCATATGAGCTAGCATCTCTACGAATGGAATATTGATGTGCACCTTCCGAAGCATGTTAAAGAATCGATTTCTTTCCTCATCTTGCTCCTCTTTCCTAATCCTTTATGGAAAAGGAAATGGTGGTTCATATACCTTTAAGGTTTCTTTGTTTGCTTTGGATTGGACTTCACCCTTGCTCTTCTTAGTTGCCTTTGGTTCCTCTTCCTTGGTTGGCACCACCACAGGTTCCTTATGCACTAAAGATTTCTTATTTATCTTTAATTAAGCCATCCTATCTCCATCTTCGACCTCTTTCTCCTTGGTGAGCATAAAATTACTAGGTCCCTCTAACTCCTTTTCACAAGTCAAAGTTATGGCCTTGACTTGCTTTTTAGGATTAGTCTTTGTGTTGCTAGGTAAATTTCTATGTCTATGATTAGTTAATGAACTAGCAATTTGGCCTATTAATACTTCGAGATTATGAATGGATGAAAAGTTATTTTTAAACATGAGTTCAGAATCCTTATGCATTTGATTGAGCCTAGCTTCCAATTTATGAGTAGCATCATCTTACATGTTTATTTGCTTATCTATCATCTCTATGAACATATCCATCTTGCTCTCCATTGATGCTCCCTTATCTTAAGGTGGTTGTTAATACAAAGTTTAGAAATTTAGATTTCCAAAACCTGGTGGGATTTGTGGCCCTGATGATCCTTGCTTGCCTTGGTTTCTCCATGAGAAATTAGGATCATTTCTCAATAATGGGTTGTAGGTGTTGCCTTTATTTTACAAATAATTCACATTCTCATTCTCTTGTATAAGTGTGTAATCAATGGTATCATGCCTTCTATGAAAAGCTCGTAACTCAATGGAGAAATTATGTTAACCTTTATGTTCTTCATCTCCCTTATCAATGCATCGAGCTTAGCCTTCATCATTATCATCTGATCCATGTCTACCATGCCGCTCTTCCTCATCACTATAGCCCTTTCATTGATCCATATTTGCTTTGTTATAGCAATCTCTTCGATTAAATCCAACAACTTAATAGGTGTTTTATTACAAATTGAGCCTCCAGATGAAGAGTTAATGTCGCACTTAAGTGTAGGGTTGATGCCCTTATAGAATGCTTACACCAAATCATAAGGTTGGATAAGGTTTGAAGGACATCTCATTTGCAAATCTTTGAAGAATTCCCAACACTTATACAAATTCTCATCATCCCTTTGATACGAGGAGTTGATTTCAGCCTTTAATTGTAATGCATTTGGTGGTGGGAAATATTTGTCGAAGAAGATGCTGTACATATCATCCCTTGTGAGAATGGACTAAGGTGGTAATGATGCAAACCAATTTTACACCCTATCTGTGAATGAAAATGAAAATAGCATGAGTCAAATATAATTTTTCGGTACTCCATTCATCCTAAGTATAGCATAGTAGTTCATAAATTGAGTCAAATGCGCTATAAGATCTTCGGTAGGTAAGCCATAAAATTGAGAACTTTCAATCATTTGAACCATGGATGTTTGATCTCAAAGTTATTTGCTATGATTGGTGGTGGAACAATTGGAGATTGCTTTTAACAAACATTGGTGCACCTTGAACAGTATCGCATTGTCCTCCTTTGGCCTCCATTTTGTTGGTGGAGAGGATTCCTAATCATCGTAGGATTCTGATTATCAACTCCTCCTTTGATTTGGTTTAAATCAATTATGTTGCCATCATAGCCTCCATTAGCTCCATTGCCTCATTATTGCCTTGGTTGTTAACCCTCGCTCGCTCATGCCCTATTCTTTCTATTTCTCTTTGTTCTTGCCTCAGTCTATTGAATGTGTGTTCAATCTCTAAGTCAAGCTCAATGAATCCTTTGGTACGAGGACTCCTTCTATGCATAAACTACATAAAAAAATAAAAATTAGTAATAAAATAAAAAAAATGAAGAAAAGATTTAAAGAAAATAATTCTAAGTTACTTATAATATCAACTGTCCAATTCCCAGCAACGATGCCAAAAACTTGGTTAGTGCTCACCACAAGTGCATGGATTGCTCAAGTAATAAAGTGATAAGTATCGTTCCCACGAGTATTAGTTGTTGAGTACTATTTCACTTAGTTAATTATTTTTCTAAACTAATCAATTAAGAATTTGGAATTAAATCTAAACCATAGCTGAATTTTAAACTTAAATAAGACTAAGTAATAAACAAAAATCAAACAATGCAAATTAACTAATGTATAAATGCATGTACTAGAACTTCACCTTTCACTTAGTTTATATATTAACTCATTAACAAATCACTTTAACCTAATTTTAAATTATTGCTTATAAATCTCTCTCAAGCAATTATAAGTTATTTAATTAACTCAATTATTAGTTATATTTTATGGACTTTCACCTTGCTAAGCATAATTAAATAAATTATTAATTAAACCTAAGTTTAAAGATGAATTATGCAATATTGATAATTAAAATGTCTCTCAACTCAATTAACATCAATAGGTGCTCACCGCAAGTGCACGGATTGCTCAAGTAATAAAGTGATAAGTATCGTTCCTACGAGGATTAATTGTTGAGTAGTATTTCACATAGTTAATTATTTGTCTAAACAAATCAATTAAGAATTTGGAATTAAATCTAAACCATAGCCGAATTTTAAACTTAAGAAAAATTAAGTAATAAACAAAAATCAAACAATGCAAATTAACTAATGTTTTAATGCTTGTACTGGAACTTCACCTTTCACTTAGTTCATATACTAACTCATTAACAAATCACTTTAACCTAAGTTTAAATTATTACTTATAAATCTCTCTCAAGCAATTATAAGTTATTTAATTAACTCAATTATTAGTTATATTTTATGGACTTTCACCTCGCTAAGCATAATCAAATAAATCATTAATTAAACCTAAGTTTAAAGATGAATCATACAATAGTGATAATTAAAATGTCTCTCAACTCAATTAACATCAATAGATCTTATTCTAGGTCCTAAGAATTAATCACCTCTGAGTCTCAAAACACTTATATGAATATTTAATATAAACAACAAAGCCCAAAGCATGTATCTGATAAAGCAAAATATTCCTATTTATTTTTATAACAAATTCTTATTCTTGTGCTTAATTGGTAAAATAAATATTTGATTTAATTCCTATTTTATCTTTTTGATAGGAAATCTTGGTAATGCAGAAAAGGAACCAAAATTGGATTTTTAAAGTCAAGAATTGAGCAGAAAGTCAAAGTGCAGTCTGGGCTACATTTTCAAAAGGAATTCAAACTTAAGCGTGCCCACGGACGCTTATGCATAAATTATGCAGTGCAGATTTTTCAGGATTGCTAATTTTGGAATTATTTTTAGCTGATTTTTCTACCCTATTTTGGCAGCAAAATTCGGCCTCTGAAAGTTCCTAGTTTAGATGATTATCTTTTGGTTAAGTTCTTTATAAAAAGGGAGATTATGTAGCGAGGAAGAGAGAAATCATTCACTCAACATTATTATTTTTATTCTTCTTTAATTTTAATTTAGGGTTTTTGTAAGCTATGAGTGGCTGAATTTTCTTTTTCTAGTCAAGGATATCAAGGTATGATTTATGAATAAATTGTGAGAATTTGTTTTTATTATTTTCTCTTCTCAAATATTTGAATATTTTCTATGTTTAATGTTATTTTGTTCAATTAAGATTATTGATGTCTGATTTTAATTGAATGAATATTGTTAGTTAAATCTTTAAATCCGTAATTTTTTATTTGATTTAGCAAAGTGGCAAATCTACACACTTGGGGAATTGAATCGTTGAGGTTAGTATGGGTGAATTTATTTAGTCCAATTTAAATAATCGAGCTTGTATATTATTGATTGGAATTAGTAGTTTTTCTAATTCTTAATGTTATTTCTCAATTAAATCCTAAGAGCTTGTTTAGTGGTTTTTGAGAAATAAAATTATTATTAAGGAAGAGCAGAATACTAGAGCTTGTTAGTGTTCATAACCAATTTGTTTGAGAAGTAGAAATTTATCTATTTATATTCGATGACCAATTTGAATGAATCAGAACTGAGATATTCCTTGACTAGAAGTTTTTAATATTTGATATACTCTTTTTAATTCCCTACTTTATGATTTATTTGTTTTAATTTAATTCTATTTTTCAATAAAAAAAATCTCCTTTTTAATTCTTATTTTTAAAAGTAAAATTTAGATTTAATAATTTAATCAATCTATTAGGAAATGACTCTACTCAACCCTTGCTACAAATATTTATTTTTAGAGTAGAATTTTATTTTTGTTGGATTCGACACCCACTAAATTTTGGCGCCGCTGCCGGGGATTGGTGTCATTATTGATCTGAATTTTTTTTATGACTCATACTTCTCATGAAAGTGAATTGCATTTTGATTCAGAAGATTGAGAAAGACAACTAAACGATAAAAATCTTCTTCTTCCTCTTTATCACATGCAGAAATAGTTGTTGATTTATCAGAGTTTTTTAAGGAACCTGAAATCATGGCTGAAGCAGAACCAACTTTAAGAAGGATGGCTAATCCGGATGTGAACTAACAACATGCTGAGGTAAATTTTAAACTAAAATCTAGTTTGATCTATTTATTACCTACCTTTCATGGTCTTACATGATAAGATCCTCATAAACATCTCAAGGAGTTCCATGTAGTTTGTTCCAGTATGAGACCACAAGGACTAAGTGTTGAACAAATTAAAATGCGAGCCTTCCCCTTCTGTTTGATAGAAAAAGCTAAAGATTGGTTGTACTATCTCCCACTTAGTTCAATAACAACGTGGGATGAATTGAAAAGTCAATTTTTGGAAAAAACTTTCCCTGCCTCTCGAGCCACATCCATTAGAAAAGAGATTTGTGGAATTCACCAACAAATTAGAGAAACTCTCTATGAATATTGGGAGCGGTTTAATCAATTATGTGCAAGCTGCCCTCATCATCAAATACCGGACCATCTCTTAATTCAATACTTTTATGAAGGATTGTTGTTGTCAGACCACAACATGATTGATGCTGCAAGTGGTGGAGCTTTGGTGGACAAAAAACTCATTCAAGATAAGGAATTAATTACTGAAGTAACTGTCAATACTCAGTAATTTGGCTCTAGACAAGATCATCCAATTAAGAAGGTTAATGAGGTAAGTATTAATTCCATTAAACAAAGGCTTGACAATTTAGCTTCACTTATGCAAAAATTTATGGTGGGAAATCATCAACAAGTGAAGTCTTATGGCATTTATTCACATCATGATCATCCTACGGATATGTGTCCAACTCTTCAAGATGAAGAACATTTAAATGCTATACAAGGATTTCAAGGACAACAATTCTAAAAGAAATATGATCCTTTTTCTCCCACTTACAATCCCGGATAGAGAGACCACCCAAATTTGAGCTATGGACCAAGACCCGGCAATTTCCAGTATTATGGATGCCAACTATGACAAACAACCCCTACTCCTCCTCCACAAAGATTCCAAGGATCCACATTTGATGCTCGTCCACCATTTAAGCCTGGTATAACTTTAGATCAAATAGTTACTGTTTTAGCTACTAACATGCAGCAATTTCAATAGAAAACCAAGGCCAGTATACTAAATTTGGAGAATCAGGTGAGCCACCTAGCTACCACAATGGGAAAATTAGAAAGTCAAAATTCTGGTCACTTACCATCTCAGCCGGAAGTCAATCCTAAGCAAAATGTGAATGCCATAACGTTAAGAAATGGGAAAGAATTAAAGGAATCAACAAAGAAAGCTTCAAAATTCATTGAAGATGAAGAACTCAAGAAAGAGATGGAGCTGCCACAACTAGAAAAGTCAGTCACATCTCAAACTAAACAACCTTTAGTCATTCCTCCTCCTTTTCTAAGTAGATTAGTTAAATCCAAGAAAGAACAGCAAGAAAAAGATATTTTGGATATGTTTCGAAAAGTAAAAATCAATATTCCTCTTCTTGATGCTGTTAAATAAGTGCCAAAGTACATAAAATTCCTTAAAGAATTATATACCAATAAAAGAAAACTGAAAGGGGATGAGAAAATCTATATGAATGAAAATGCGTATGCTATTTTTCAAAATAAATTACCTCCAAAATGCAAGGATCCAGGTATGTTCACCATTCCTTGTAAAATAGGTAATTTAAAATTTAAAAAATCATTGATAGGCTTAAGAGCATCTATAAATGTCATGCCTAGCTCTATTTATCATTTTTTAAATATGGGACCACTTAAAGATACTAATGTTATTATTCAGTTAGCAGACAGGTCCATTGTTTATCCGGAAGGAGTTTTGGAAGACATTTTAGTGCAAGTTGATAAGCTAGTATTTCTGCCTAATTTCTATGTATTGGACATGGAGGAAGAACATTCCTCAAAATCAGTTCCTATCTTGTTAGGAAGGCCTTTTTTGAAAATAGCAAGAACAAAAATAGATGTTGCCAAAGGCACATTAACCATGGAGTTTGATGGGGAGAAAATAAAATTTGATATTTATGTAGCCATGAGGTATCCTTTATACATTGATTGTATTTATAGAATTGATACAATTGACTCCTTGACACAATAAGTTTCTGATTTAATCAGAGTGGATGAGTTGAAGCTGGCAGTAACTAAGACTTTTGATTTTAAGGAATTGGACAATTTGGAAGAAAAGTTTGATATACAAAAAGAGTTGAAAGACTCAATTTTTGAGTTTGAATCATTAAAACCAATTAGTTATAATTCTTCCTATAGTGATTTACCATTATCTCACAACAAACTTCTTCCATCTATTTTGCAGGCCCCTACATTGGAATTAAAGGATTTGCCAACTCATTTGAAGTATATTTCTGATTCTTATGAGAATTCTAGAATTTACAAAGAGAAGACTAAAATTTTTCATGATATAAATATTTCTAGAAAATATTTTGGAGTTGGTAAGAAAGTTCTCTTGTTTCATTCTAAACTAAAACTTTTTCTTGGAAAATTAAGGTCATGTTGGATTGGACCTTTTATTATCACTAATGTGTTGTCTCATGGTGCAGTAGAAATTCAAAGTCTCAGTACTACCAAAATATTTAAGGTTAATGGACATCATCTTAAACCTTTTTATGAGGGATTTGAAGTGGAAAATATAGAAGAAATTGAATTTCAGATCCCAATTTATGAAGAATAATAGTGCATTAAATCTAGCCTCCAGACATGAAATAAGGGCACTAGTTGGGAGCCAACCCAACATGTTTTATTTTATTTTATTTTGTATTTTCTGTATAGCACCTTCCGTGCCCTCGTTTAAGAGTCTTTTTAGGCCTTCTAATTGCTTCTTCAACCTTCAGCATATGACACTATGTGAATTATGGCATTTCATAAAGCTGGTACGTTAATTTTTTAATTCTGGGTTAAAGCTTGGTGTTAATGGTAAATATGATATGAAATAAGGTAAAATTTTAAGTTATAAGTTTTTACTTTCTTTTATTTTTATTATTTTTATTTTCTCTTTCTTTTATTTCTTTTATTTATGTTTAAATCTTTTAGCACTTACTTTCCTATTTATTTTTGTCTTTTTACTTTCTGCTTCTTCTCTTTCCTCACACTATTTTCCTCTCAACCCTAACCTACAACAATTCCCCCTACAACCCCTTTTATCAATAGACCCAAAAGCCACTCTTCACCTTCATCTTCTCGGCTGCAACAAAGCCCGACAGCCATAATTGATGCCGATTGCTCCTTCCTCACTTCACGCTGCTGTCATTAACACATACCCGGTGCCTTCACTAGTTCATGGTTTCTCAGTGGTCTGTTGGGTAGAATTAAAAATGGTGGTAAAGAAAATTGGGCATAGGAGGAAAGAGAAAACTAGAGAATAACCACTAAATTCAGAATTCTTGGTGAGTTAAAATTGATAAGTGGCTGTTGCAATTGAATTTCTTAGGCATATCATATTTTGGGCAATTTATTGATTAAATCTTTGGATCATATATTTCTTGGGTATTGTTTGAAGGTGTTGTTTGAATTGATATGCTAATATTGCTTGAACATTATTGATTTGAGAAATTGGTTGCAATTGGTGGCTGAATTAATTGTTGGTAAATGCTCTTGATATGTGATTATTTGCTAAGTGTAGTAGTTTATTTTTTTGGATACTTATTTTTCTACTATGCTTTTGTTGTGTTGAGCTAACCTTTAACTTAGCAAGAGCCAAGTCATAACTGACCAGTTCGAGGGCTTGGAGCATAGCATATAGCAGTCAATGGGCATAAATTTTGCATATTTTGGATAGTGGCAACCATCTCTACTTCAATTTTGATTTTTTTTTTATTCAGGGCAGTATCTTCACCTCCCATTTTTGTTTTGTTTTTTTTCTTTTTGCTGTATTTTGATCCTAGCTTTACATTGGGGATAATGTAAAGTTTAGGTGTGGGGGAAGGGATGCTGAATTTTTAGATGATTTCTTTTTAGATTTTTGGATGACTATACAAATTCTGCACTTTATCATTTATGCATAATATCACTGCATTTTTATTATATTTCACTAGCATTCTGATGTTTTTAAAAGACATGAATATAATTTTCAGATTTGCTAAATTATTATGGTTTTTGCAGCAGAAATTTTGATGTTTTTAATTTTGATTTATTGGACCCCTTTGAGTGTTTTTGAACAGAAATATATGGAAGCATCTCTTGGCTAAGTTTATTCTCCTTTGAAAAATTAAAGTACAGATTCTCATGTCTCTAACTTTGGTTTTTAAGCTTTCTTGAGGCATCATTTAAGTGGTCTGATTTGTGTGATAAAGTTGCAGGATTGAAGCACAAAGTTTTACCCTTTGATATTTGTTTGTGAGATTTTGAGTCTAAATGAACATACATTATATGTGTTCTTATTTTTCTTGTAAGTGTTTCCAATATAGATTGTGAATTCTAGAACTTGCTATAAGATTCATTTTGAGATCACATTCTTAATTCATTTCATTAAAATAATAAGGGCATTTAGGATGATAACCATTTTCTTTTAAGCCTTTTTCTTGCTAGCCTACTTTTTTATCCATTAGTGAGCCCCTTTGAGCCTATAATCATTTTCTTGGAAATAACCTTTAAAAATATTTAACCTGAGCCTATTTTTTTTGAAATCTTAATTCTAGCCTTTTGTTTATTGAGCTGGTAAATGAATTATTTTATCAGAAATTTCTGCAGATTTTGAGCTTGATATCTTGAAAAGGGAAGATCCAAAGAAAAATAAATAAAGGAATTCCTAAAGTGGCCGTTGCCTTTAAAAAAGAATCATAAGCTGAATCATGTCAAAATAAAGGCCAAAAAGCCTAAGTAGAATTTGTTTTCAAAAAAAAAAAAAAGAAGCATCTTAGCCCACGATGAGGAAATAAAAGATTATATCTTCCTTAAATTATAGGATTTATTTCTAAAGTAAATAAAAGGTACTTGTTTATTATGTTTAACTTACTTTAATCCTAAATTTTTCATTTTTTTATACCTTTTGAAAGGAAACATGCTATGAAACATACTAAAGCGGAAGGTGTATGCCAAAGAGGGTGAAAAACAAAAATTTTCACTTGCATAGTTCTTCATCAAATGAAGAATTCCTTGCCCTACGGGGCACACGTTCAAGAATTGAGGCTGAAGCAGCCGACATAGAACTGCCTTGAGGACTAGCAACACAGACATTCGGCCTATCACCCCTCTCATTCCCAACAGAAGCTGACAAAGGAGACGATTCCCTAGCAGACATCTGACTCCTAGCAGGAACATCAGCTCTTTTTATCAATCTTACAGCCTCATATTGGACACCGAGTCCTCTTCCCCTACCTCTAACTCTACATCTACCACGACCTCTATTCTGATTCCCAATCATTCCACCTCTAGTTCTTACCATTTTTTGAAAATCAAAATCACAAACTTTAGAAATACTCATCATCAATATTTATACACTTCTATAATCAGAGTTCATCACTTCAATATCTCTCAATAGACTTAACATATATCACAATATTTCTTAATGTCTACAGAACCTAATAACCTTAAGCTCTGATACCAAACTTGTCATACCTTATCCTTTAATTAACCACAATTATACAATCATCCACAGTAATTATATTCTTAATATACTTAATGAGCTTTGAAGGTTATATACAATACTTAATGGGATATATATATATATATGAAACCTGTTCAATTTAAAAACCTTTCTTCCTTACATCAGAAATGTGGCTTATAAACTTGTCACATCCTCAATTGATATATTTTTCTTAAAGAGTTTCTATATCCATTCATCAACATTAATCACAATATCAGGATATATCAAGATCAAGCATACATAAATACATCATATGCACCATAGTGCTAACCATCC
>CATIWO010091834.1:0-21346 GCA_949673435.1 Macaranga tanarius | reverse complement strand
GGTTTAAAAAAAATTCCCAATTTATGGTTCAGTTTGACTGGTCAGACCTTTTTTGGGGTGATTTCGCCTGTGGGAGTGGCGAAATGGCCCCTTGGAATATTTAGGGCCATTTCGCCAGTCCCACAGGCGAAATGGCCAAGGCATTTCGCCTGTGGGACTGGCGAAATGTCTTGACCGAACCGAACCGATCGATTCGGTCGGTTACCAATTCGGTTCGGTTTAATTTTGGTTTTTAAAAATATATAACCGACTGATTTGGTTTGATTTCGGTTTTCAAATTTCGGAAAAAAAATACTACGACAATGAGAAAATTACATGAATTTTTTTGACCTAAGCTGTGTTGGAAACGGATGTCGAAACAGTAATTTGATGAATAGTAAAATAGTAACTTTTTGTACAATTTTACATGTTACTATTCATGTATTGCAAAAAAATTATGATGTTTTATACAATTAAACAAATATCGAACCAAACCAGTTGGTTATATATTTTTAAAAACTAAAATTAAACCGAACCGAATCAGTAACCGACCGAACCGATCGGTTCGGTTTGATTCGGTCAAGGCATTTCGCCAGTCCCACAGGCGAAATGCCTTGGCCATTTCGCCAGTCCCACAGGCGAAATGCCTTGGCCATTTCGCCTGTGGGACTGGCGAAATGGCCCTAAATTTTTTTGGGGGCCATTTCGCCACTCCCACAGGCGAAATGGCCCCAAAAAAAGTCAGACCGGTCAAACCGAACCATAAATTATGAATTTTTTTTAAACTAAACCACAAAAGTTGAAATTTTTTTAAAATCAACCATAAATTTGAAATTTAGGAAATTTGGGACCCTATTTTGGTAAATAGCCCTACAGAAGTGTATATATACAAGTTGTTCAAATAAATAAGATAACTACAGCTATAACAAATGACAACTACAGTTATAACAAATGACTAACAAACATAACAAGAGTAATAACAAAATTAATTTAAAAACGTGGGTTGCTATCTCTTTGTCTCAACAATAATAACAGGAGAAAGGTAAAACGTTTTACAAGAAGAATAATAATAATAATATATATATATATATATATATATTGACAATTTTATAAAAATATATAAATCAGAAGTAATTATTAAAAAAAAAAAACGAACTTCATAGTGGCTTAAAATTAAAAACTCATTATGTATGTTGCTCGACTAAAGTAGTGATTTGCCTCGTAAATTTGATATTAATGGTCAAATCACCCACTAAATTTAACTTTTTTTTTCGTTAATTTATCTCAAATTAACTTTTTTTTATTAATTACCTAAATTAACATTTTGGTTAATTTGTCCTCTAAACTCGGCATCCATAGTCATCAAAAACATATTGTTTTGGATGTTCTTAGAGAAATTACATAGCACTCCACTATTTACTCAAGAAATTGATGTAAATCCATTAAATGATATAAATTGTTCAAAACATTATTTTAGAGTGAATAGTCTATCCACGTTAAGTTGAAGGGCCAAATTGCTACTGAGCTGTATTTTTCTAAAAAATATTGGGGTAGCTTCGAAAAACAATGGCAACCGGCCACGTTGTGTAAATATAAATCAACAACAGTTGAAATCAGATTATTTTTATTTAAATAATATTTTAGTTTTAAGTTATGGCATATATAATTATATTAATTAATTGTTAAAAAATTTTAATCACTTTTATAATTTTATTCGGATTCAACTTAATTGGTTAAAATCTAATAAACTCTGAATATGAATATAAATAGTTTGTAAATAAAATTAAAAATTTTAAGTATAATAAACAACAGCTTCTTTGATCCTTTAACTTTAATATTCTAGTTTTGGGGTCAATGTAACTTGCACATTGTCATTTTTCATTTCTTTCCAAGTACCTCAATGTACATTGGTGTTGTGTTGACACGCTATCATCAACATTGCCTATTCTAGTAAATATATCTAATTAAGAAAGAATTAATGCTACAAACAAACAAAAAACACATTTTCCTTCAAACGGACATATTGTAAAACAAATTTCACTAGAATATTCAGGGTTAATTTTTTTACATAATATGTAGAGTCAAATTTTTAATGCATAAAAAAATTAAATTTATTTTTAAAATCATCTTTTTTATATATAATGCGAACACTTCGTTTAATAAAGACGAATAGTATTAGCTATTTTTAAATGTATGTATTTTGGTCGGACACTTATATAAAAGATACAATTATGTTTGAATTAAAATAGAGATAAAAAGTATTGGGTATTTGAATAGTATTAGGCATTTTTTTTAGAAAATTTAAACTTGTAAAAATATGTGATGTTCAAAAAATTATTTGTGATAATAAATAAATAAGACAATAATAGAGAAAATAAACAAAACATACTAATTTAACGTGATTCAGTATAATCTACGTCTACGGGCAAAAGAAAAAAGAAATTTTTTTAGACAAAACCAACAATAAAAGAAAATAACATGGAGATTAACCCTCGATCTCATTGAATCTAATTACACACAAATTAATAAACTCACCCAAATAATCTCACTCCTCAAAAAGATTTACATGTCCCTTATAAAATATCAAAATGGGAGATGCAAAAGCTTATATCTAAAATTAACATCATGATGGCACCTTTTGTGCATTTTCGACACACCCAACGCATATAATTGTAGCTATATTATAGAGGAATATAACATATAATTATATAATCATCGATTCTCTTTAATATAGGAAATAAGAGTTTAATTCCCAACAAGAGTTAAATCCCTTTTGAATTAGGATTTCCTTAACTTTACCATCAAGTATATCACAAATAAACTTGGATTTAAACAAATGATATTATAGGTTAAAAATTCAAATCACATATTTAACAAAAATTTCCACATTAACTTAAATTTTCTTGTATCCAAAAACTTGCTCCACTTTCTCCACAAATACCTTAATCCATCATGAGGATGTAAAATTATCAACATTGGTTTCTAATGAAGTACCTACTGCCTAAGCATGTATGGCAATCATGATCTTCTTATCCAAATCCTCCATCTCCTCTTTGGTTATCTTGGACGCCAATTTCTCCTTCTCTAACAATGTTTCACATTACTAATTATGTGTCAAAATGTTTCAAATTTTTCACATCAACACTTGCTACATGCCACAAGTCATATTACTATACAATTTCTCTATTTTGAATATTAATGTTGCCAAATAACAAAAAATCTCAAATAATCGTAAAGTAGATCTAATACCACTTGTTAGAAAATTTTATTTTGTGGAAGCACATGAGAATCAAAAAATTATTTGAGATAATAAACAAACGTTACAATAATAGAAAATAAACAAAATATACCAATTTAATGTAGTTTGGTATAAGCCTACATCCACTGGCAAAGGAAAAGAGCAAACATATTAGACAAAACCAACAATACAAGAAAATAACATGGAGATCAACCTTTAATTTTTTAATCCAATTACACCCAAATAATCTCACCCCTCAAAGAGATTAACACATCTTTTACAAATATTAAAACATCCTACATAATCAAGGATTCTTTTAATATAGGAAATATGAGTTTAATTCCTAAATAAGAGTCAAATTCTTTTGAATAACCATTTCCTTAACTTAGCCATCAAATATATCACAAATACACTTGGACTTAAATAAATGATGTTATGGGCTAGAAAATTTAAGTCACATATTCATTTGAAGGAAACAAAAAGCTAAATTAACATCCCTTGATGAATGCAACACCCATTTTGTCTTAGAGCAAAAGGTGTTTTATGCCATTTGGAACCACTTATAAATACTGAACACCTAAGGGATAGGACGTTGCCAATGCCGTGAGATGATATATATACTTATTCACTTCTCTATAGATATGACCTATTTTAACTTCCCATTCTCTCTGGAATGACCTCTCTCTTAAACCATAGAGAAGTCACGAAGAGGGCAACATGTATTGTTTAGTAAAAGCCTAGCTAGGCATTGATTATCAACTTCTACAATTACTCGTCTACAGCCTAGTTCTCATGCTAACCAAATACTATAGATTATGCCCCACATCTCTACGATAAGGACACCATAAGAACCAAATTTTATTGTGAACCCAGCTATTGATACTTAAAATTTAATGGTTTTTTAAAGTGGTCCAGTGATGAAACCTTTTGATGGAAAATGGACGAGAATGATGGTTAGGGCTTCGAGAGTATGCTTCTGAAAATCCTAAAAACGATTATTTCAATATAAAAAACCAGTAAAGTTATAAACTTTATACTCGAAAGAAGTTCAAAAATCCCTGAAAGGAACCACGGAAGCTTGAAAAAGCTCTAAAAATTTAACCTTTAAGTGTATGCAGGCCCATACCCTTAGGTGAGTCACCCAAGGGCGTGTGCCCTTGGTTCAGTCCCCTATTCTATATAACCAGCCATTTGGTTCATTTTTTGAGGGACTTTGTTTTGGCAAATCTAGGAAAACTATGTTAGATTGAAGATGAGGAAACCTATTTTATAACACAAACCCTTTTTATTTCTGTTTTTTCAGGATTATTTTAGAATTCCCTTGCACCAAACCATACCTCCAACTTAGTCAAAGCATACTACAAGAGGTATAATCTACATTATTCGCACCCTTTTTTTTTATCTATTTTGGCAATGATAACCTAAAAATTAATCCTTTAAGACTTTAAAAGTCTTATATATCAAAAAGGCTTAGCCCAAAAGTATTTTTGCACATTTATTTATTGTAAATTGCATTCTCTACTCCTACTTTTTTTTTTTGAAATTATAATTTGTGTAGTTTGAAATATGATATGTGATGAAGGATAAGAAGTATGTATTGTCTGAGAGTGTTTGTTATGTAATTTTAATTGATTTATGCATTTTATTGCCTATTTATGCATTTTGAGTGATTCGGATGGGTCATACACACTTGGGTTTATAGCCATATGTTTGGATTTTATAAAGGATAATGATTTATGTCTCTCTAGGCGACATAAATAGTTTCGTCTCTCGATATAAAAAATTCAAAATTATCCATCAATTATTTAAATGCCCCGTATAATAAGGGCAAATAAGTAATTTTTAAAAGTAAAATTTTTTCTTTATTTGGTGAGCGGCAAAACTATTCATGTCGCTTAGAGAGACATGTGTCATTATCCTTTCATAAAGTTTGTTTTTTTAACGTTGAAGATAATGTATTTATGCTCTATGATGTCAAAAATCATGTTTTAGGCTAAAGTTTGTATTTTTTGCAACATTTCTTGCATTTTCCTCATTTTTGATGTTAAAGTCATATTTTTTGTTTGTTGTATTTTTGAACTAAAGTTTGCATCTTTACATTTTTATTTGTATCTTTTATTATTTTTGGCATAAATATTACATTTTATATCTAAAGTTTTACATTTTTAAGCCACTTCTTGCATTTTTATTATTTTTTATTTAAAAATTATATTTTCCATGTCAATTTTGTATTTTTAGATTAAAAGTCGTAATTTTATGTCTTTTATTGCAATTTTACCATTTTTGACATGGAAACCATTTTTCTCATGTAAAAATTGTATTTTTAGATTAAAGATTGCATTCTTACATTTTTATTATTTTTGTGTAAAAATAATATTTTTCATATAAAAATTGTATCTTTAAATTAAAGGTTGCATTCTTGCATTATTTCTTACATTTTTATTATTTTTATGTAAACATTGCATTTTTGTATTATTTTTTGCATTTCTATTATTTTTATGTAAAAATCACACTTTTCATGTAAAAATTATATTTTTTCATTATTTCTCACTTTTATCACTTTTGGCATAGTGATCATATTTTTCATGCAAAAAAACTATTTTTAGATCAAAGTTTATATCTTCATTTCATTCTTTGCATTTTCATCATGTTTTTTAGCATTAAAAGATTACATCTTTCATGACAAAGATTTTATTTTTGTAATAAAGTTTGCATTTTTCTATCAATGTAAGTCTTTTCATCGATTTTTTGGTTCAAAAAATTGCATTTCAAATTAAAGTTTGCATTTCCATTGTAGAGTTCACATTTTCACGTCATTATTATCATATAAATCTCATTTTTAATTTATGTCATTAAAAGAATGCATTTTTACATCATGAAAATATCAGTTTGACATCATCTTTCATTTTTAATTAATTCTAACATTAAAGATTTAATATTGGCATTAAGCATTGCATTTTTACTCATTTTCATTAAAAATCATATTTTAGCATTTTGCATCCTCATGACATGAAATGTGCACTTCATGCATACTTTTAGGTCCTTTGCATCCTTTTATTATTTATTTATTCAATTATTCATTTAATTGTACACCTATATGTTTAATCTCGGATTCAATACTTTTATTTTGTTGATGCCATGTTCATATGGTGAATGTGATGATTTATGATTAAATGTATGTCATGGATGTATGATTTGGTATGTTCTTAGATCTAGGGTTAGATTTATTTTTTCTCCCTTTTTTTATCTTTCAGATATATTTATTAGGATTGATTAAAGTTATGTATCCTTAATCTATTTCCCCTTCAGTTTGTATTGTAGTGAATGGCTATATTTTATGTATATTGTACTTATTGTAAATGTGTAGATGTCTGCATTTTATTTTTCATCATGAAACTAAAACAAGGGTGATGTGACAAGCAAGTAGTTATTGTATAATGAGGAATAGTTAAGTAGAAACCACTTTCCGAACTCAGAATCTCTAATAAGGAGAACAAATTTTGCATAATACTAGAGATTTATTTTCCATTCCTGAGTGATCAGGTGGCGACTCTAATTATATGAAACTTCTTTGAGAATACTTGAAAAAGCGTTCTCGATCCTCCCTCTTGAAAGACGTATTTAGCCTAATCCGGTGCCGCAGTCATGAATCACTTGTAGTGCTTTGCAAAAATTGGCTTGCTCATAGTGCCAACTCTACTGGGAAATAAAAAGAAGTGACAGATTTTGAAACTAGCTATTTCTCATTATACACATTTATTTTTCTTTCCTACCTGACCAGGGCATGTAGCCTAAGTCTATAATGAGGGTATCTCGCTAAAAGAAACCTTAACCTTTCACCCTAACTCAGCCCATATAGATAAACTTAGCAATTTATCTAGAGTCCTAGCTTTTGCATGCAAACCGAACCAAAAATCTACCCTTTTATCTCAAGAATTTTAAATGATTGTTCATCCTTTGTTGTTATTATTGCTTTACTTTAGGGTTTAAAGGATTGTATGAAATGCGTGTGATGCTACGTATCTACTGGGATGCTTGTGAACTTTGCATGTCCGCATATACGAGGAATGCAAAAATCACGCATGACTAGGTGCCACTATATTGCTCATGTAGACCCAATAAGTCTATTGTACTATAATGACAATACCAGGGAATGCGCATCATTTATTCCTTTCCAAATAAGGGGGCAAAGTTAAATTTTTGTTTATATGGTTTTGGTCTATTCTGAAAGCAACAAATGACTCACTTTCGATCGAAACCATTATTACTATATTGTGATCATGTTATATAGTTTGAAAAATACATATGAGTGTCTGTTATGACACTTGCAGAACCTGATTAACTTGGGCTATGCGAAAATTCACACGTGGCTCCACCTTTTTGCTATCCGGTGGACTATCCGTGCTAGCAAAACACAGCCTAATCAAAAACCATATTTGTATTGACATATTGGCTTTGTACTTCTCATGTGAATAACACATGATCATACCAAAATAGGCATGCTTTGATTATGAGCATCGTTAATTTTTTACTCTCAAAGCATATTGACATCGCCCAAACATAAGTGTGTATCCAAAGTCCCCTATTAATAGAGGATTGAACCCACCTAAGGTAGAGATTGTACCTTATGAAGAGATAAGGTTAAAAGGAAGTGATTGTATGTGATTGATTTGTTCATTTAGTACGTTTACACTAACCGTATTTTTCTTTTACCTCACTGGTTTCTTTTGTTTTAATTTATTTTCATACATACATACAAGGTTGTAGGTATCACTAATAGAATTTATCGATATAGAAATGGATTTTAGAAATGAAAAATATCCGTTTCTAATTAGAAACAAATTTGAAATAGACTAGAAATAAAATAAAATCATTTTCTATATAAATTAGAAATGGAACTGACATCCGTTTCTAAATTGGAAACGGAATTTCAATTCCGTTTCTAATTCAGAAACGGAGTTTCAATTCCGTTTCTAATTCAGAAACGGAGTTTCAATTCCATTTCTAATTCCGAAACGGAACTGATAGCCGTTTCCAAATCAGAAACGGAATTGACATCCGTTTCTAAATTAGAAACAAAATTTTATTTTCATCTCCAAATTTAGAAACGGAATTTTAATTCTGTTTTTAAATGATTAGAAATAGAAATTTAAATTTTTCATCCCTAACCCTTCATCCCTCATTTAATTTCTAAATTTTTAATCCCTAACTCTTCTTCTCTTTTATCTCTTCTCAATCACAGATCCAAAATCACTCGCATTCTATGCAACTCATCGTTAGCTTGCCCTTTCACCTTGAATCACCATTTTTCTTTTCCAGTTCTTATTAACTCTTCTTCCCCATTGTTCTCCCATCTCACTTCATAAAAAATTGATTCCCCATCGCCATTTTTAATTTTGATAATTATTGCTGATGGGATGGGATCTCTTTACATACAGCAGCTAAGAGACTTTCAATCACCTTTCCATCTCTCCATTAAAATATCTACAGTTTCAATTTTTTGTGCACTCAAACAAACGGTAAAAGGGAACCAGACCCAGAAGAACGACAAGAAGAGGAAAATCATCCCAAGTGTTTATCTCTAAGAATTGAGAAAGTTCAAAAGGGTGAATCAGTTGGGTTAGCATTTTAAAGTTGGATGAGTGAAGGTTTTCCCATTCACTGTGGCGACATTTTTCATGTTATTAATCAGTTGAGAAAGCTTAAATTGAACAAACGCGCACTTGAGGTTACTTTTTTCTCTTAATGTTTTTTTCTTTGCATAGTGCAATTAAAGTGTTTGTTTAAATGCTTAAGTGAGTTGCATTGGGTTTTTAGGCCTTTGAGGAACGGTTTTATTGTCTCTTTTTAATGTTTCTTTAGGTTGATTATGGTTTTTTGGTTTAGTTTTAAGCGGAATTTGCTTTGATAGATGGCAGATTGATAGTTTCTTTTTCTTGGTTAAACAACAGAAGTATACACAAAGCGGTGGTGTCAGACCCTTTCGTCTTTCTACCTTGATTGTTGGTTTTGATCCTTATACTGGCATTCCTTCCCTTTATCAGAACGATCCCTTTGGAGCCTTTTCTGTTTGGAAGGCTAATGCTACTGGGAGAAACTCGAATTTGATGCGCGAGTTTCTTGAAAAGAATTATAAGGAAATTCTGGTCAAGAAACTGTCAAGTTGGCTAGTCATGCGCTGCTTGAAGTAAGTTTTTTCTTATGTTTTTTTTATTTTTTTTTGTGTAGGCTTATAGCTTGTTTCTGTTATATTTTGTGATTGGGATTATAGAATTGGTCATTATTTGATTTAATTATGGATGATGATAATAAATTATTGTGTGCTAAGAGTTGTTATTGTATATTGTTGATGATTTAGTTTTAACTTGTATGCTTATTTAGATATGTGTGCAACAAAGACCACAAAAGCTGAAAGAAATGTTGGTTTGTGCTGTTTGTTGCTTGCTAAGGAATTATTCTTTTCTCTACATGTCTTTTGAATTTGATGACCTCATTTGTTGGAGGAAAATTCTTAGGTCCCCGCTTTTAGTATTGACTTAAGTCATAGTTAGAGAACTAAAATCCTATTATTTTTGGCTATATTGTATGATGCTAATTTAGCAAGTGACTTTACTACACTATTTGTGCATATGGCGGCCACAGATTTTTTTATCACTTATATAACATTTTATGACTGTTTTTTCTGTAATTTGTATGAACATGTGTGTATTTGTATAAAAGAGACATAACATACTGTTATATCATAATTTTAATCAACCTCACCAACAATTTTAAATGATGTACAAAATTGTTCTTTAATTATTAGATCTGCAACAGTGTGTTAGAGGTAACACTAGAATCTTGATGCCTTTAATTATTTCCAGTTTTACTGATGCAATTGCACATGCTAGTCTCTGGTACTTGTGCTTTGAGGCAGGATTTATTAGTGCTAACAGACACATTTCTATCCAAGAGGTGCCTCCATGCAATATATATATATATTTTTGAATATTTTTAATTATGATTTGTGTTTTCAGTTCAAGGATTTGAGCCAATATATTTCCAGAATTTGATTAGTTTTAATTTTTTTTAAGCACAGGTTTCTTTTATGTTCTCTTTGTCATTGAATGCTTATTCTGTATTGTCTGCGCACATACAGTAAATTAAGGATCATCTAACTTTGGTTTCTTAGTTCGTTTCATTGCTAGACCTGCTTTTTCTGTATCTAGATTGATTTTGATCCTATTACCTTTTTAAATGGAAAAGTCACATATAAAACACTGAAAGAATTTTAGAAGAAGATGCTTAATACCTTATAATTAATGTTTCCAGGATTTTGCAAAATCTTACATGATGAGAAGTTCTTGTTATTGGACGTGCAATTCTCAATTCAAATTAGTGCATCCTTTGTAAAATTGATGTACTAACAATTTTTTATTATCACATGTAATTATTTCAACTTTAACCATTTCATTCTTATTTGTGCTTATTGGCATCTGCAGCTGTGTGCTTGCTTTGCTCTTTCAAAGATATGGATGCCTTTAGCATTTTGATTTTTAGAGTTTGACATCATAAGACAAAACTAGGACGAGGTATCTTTCAAGTTGTGATAGAATTGGCAATTATTGTGCAGTCTTCTTATGCTTTTAAATCATGTAACAGAAACCATAGTAGTAGCATGGAGGATCCAGATGGGGACATTAGCTAGTGTTGCACAATGCATTGAACAGTTATGGTAGAGTTCTTCACCTGTACAAGAGAAAGAGTATTCCTTGAGGCAGTTGCTAGAACTTATAGAAATAAGGGAAAATGCTTTCAGTGTTGTTGGATCTCACTCTCAAGTGGTTCCAGTGCTTGTTTCTCTTCTCCGATCAGGATCACTTGGGGTGAAGATATAGGCTACTACTGTTTTAGGCTCTCTATATAAGGAGAATGAGGTAAGGGTAAAAGTCTTGCATGAAGGATGCATTCTACCATTACTTGGTCTCCTCAAATCAAGTTCGGCAGATGGTCAGATTGCAACAGCAAAGACATTATATGCTGTTTCACAAGGAGGTGGTAGAGACCATGTTGGGTCAAAAAAATTTTCAACTAAAGGAGTTGTGCCAGTTCTCTGGGAACTGCTTCAAAATGGGCTCAAGTCTAGCAATTTGGTTGATAACTTATTAACTGGAGCACTAAAAAACCTCTCTAGCAGTACTTGAAGGGTTTTGGTCTGCAACAATACAAGCTGGAGGGGTGGATATTCTTGTAAAGCTGCTTACAACTGGACAATCTGACACTCAGGTTCTTGCATGTATGATGGTAGAGGATGCATCTATTTATTCTAAGGTATTGGCTGCGGAGGCTACCAACCATCTGCAGAGGCTACTAACAGTGTGTTCATAAGATGCTACTCGTGATAGTATAAGCTCCCCAAACATAACCACTGATGGTGATACTTCTTAGCAAATAGTTTTTTTATCCAATTTATCTTGTATTTACTCTAGTTAAATGTTTTGATGTATGACTCATATTTTGTAGAATTATTGTAATTTTTATGAAATTGATCATATTTTTCATCAAAAATCAATTTTAAAAAATTTGTTTTTGTGGATTGTTAATATTATTGAATATTTTATTGAAATTAATTTAAACAATTTATCTATTAGGAAATTATAAATATTAAAAAAAATTTGAAATTAGAAATGGAATGAAAAATTTGTTTCTAAATTAGAAACAGAAATTTTATTGTTGCTAAAATGGAAACGGAA
Organism: Macaranga tanarius; assembly: GCA_949673435.1. Classification (NCBI taxonomy): domain Eukaryota; kingdom Viridiplantae; phylum Streptophyta; class Magnoliopsida; order Malpighiales; family Euphorbiaceae; genus Macaranga; species Macaranga tanarius. The sequence goes on along the minus strand of CATIWO010091834.1, from coordinate 9,397 downwards.
TTAGTTTTTAAGTAAGAAGTTATGATTGCTTGAAATTAGAAACGGAACATAGCATTCCGTTTCTAAATTAAAAATGAAATATTTATGTTTCTAAATTAGAAATGGAAATATTCCGTTTCTATTTGGAAATGGAAGCGTTCCGTTACAATTCTGTTTCTAATTAGAAACGGAACTTAAATTGCGTTGCTAATCGGATTTGCAACGAGCGAAATAACAACAGCCGAATTCTGTTTCTAAATCTGTTTCTAAATCATTTAGAAACGGATTTATTAAGTTTAGAAATGAAATTTTTCCGTTTCTAAACTGTGATTTTCTTGTAGTGTATGTCATTACTAACCCTATTTTTGATGCTACATTGATCTTTCAATAAGGTTTCACATGAGCATGACATGTATGCATGCTAACTCTATTTTGTTGTTCATGACATCTCATGCATGCATGACATTTTTATTTTCATCCTAATGCATAATTTTATATAGAACTATAGCTTCAAGAAAGCTTCAGAAATAGAAAGTCAATATATGAGTTAATTATAGTCTGAGCATCGAGATTGGAGACTGAAATCAAGAACAGTTACCTGGTGTTGAGGAATATATTAGAGACAGTTCAGAAAAATGGCCCATGATGGTACTTTGGCTGAGATCCTCTGAGCTCAAATAAAAACTACTATATAGTAGCTACTGAGTTCCAAGAAAAAGAGAAATCTCCATAAAGTTTCAGAGTTTGTTAATGCTGGGGTTGATAAGGAAAAAGTGGTCATGCATACACCTGAGCCTATCGATGAATAGAACTATGAGTATTATTATGTCTTGAGAGAGGCACCGCCATAACCTCTTGCCAAACCAGCTAATCTAACCAAGTTTACGTCATCAGAAGAGAAAAAAATGTTGGCCAATAGGATGACACAACTTGAGTTAAGGACAAAAATGCTACTAAGAGCAAAGATTTCACTAATCTTGCCCTCTTTAAAGATGAGCCTCTACCTGAAGATTTCAAGCTACACAACTTTACTAAGTTCAATGACACTAAAGAGCCGAAAGTGTGATTGAGATAATATGTGACTTTCATGGCACATATAAAACTCACTGACTCGTAGATTGTCAAGTTCTTCTTTACTTCATTAGAATAAGAGCCTAGAGTCTAATTTTTTAACTTGAAAGGAGAGATCAAGAATGATTAGATTCTACTATCCAAGGAATTTATCAAGTAGTATGAGTATAACATTCAGCTTGATGTTACCAGACAGGACCTCGAGACTATTAAATAGAAATCCAAAGAAAGCTTCTCATATTACATTATCAGAAGGAGGGTAAAGGCAATCCAAATGAGGGACAGGCCTCTAAAAGATGAGCAAATCAAGATGGTAATCAAGAATCTTTACCTCACTTTTTACAGACAGATGTTATTTGATCACTACCCTAACTTCCGAACCCTTTATCAAACTAAAATCAGAACTGAAGATGAAGAATCCCTCCAGCCTAAAAATACCTACCACAAGTGACCCTAACCTAACTGAAACCTAAATACTTATACCCTGTACTAATAAGGTGAATTTAACCTATAACCAAAGCCCAATCGTAAATGCCCTTAACCGATCTAACTGAGAAATTACAAACTTTAACCTACCCCTTTAAAAAGTCTTACAATTCCTCTAAAGAAAAGCCTTCTCAAACTAATTGAACTAAGACCTTTACCTAACCCACTTCCCTCTCACCTAAACACCAGCTTCTATTGTCACTACCACTAGATTCCTAGCCACTCAACTGATGATTTTATTATCCTTAAAAATTATATTTAAAATCTTATTGACTCAGGAAAGATAGAAGATCTTGAGAAAAGGTCTAATATGAAGACAAATCCATTGCTAAACTACTGAAACATGCCACCTCCACCCAGAACCAACATCATCTCAATTGAGCTGCCTGAGAAGTAAGCTGAAGTATCTATTTATGAGATCCAAAAGTCCAAAAAAGAGAAGAGAAAAAGAGAAAAGAAAGAACTCCTGATGATACTGAAATATAAATTTTTGATTTTTCTTATTGATTCAAGTGATGATGAAAACTGGGATAAGTATCAGTATATCTCAACTCCATATCACTTCTTCCCTCAAGAGATCATAGCTAGAAGGGTCAAGAACATTGCAGTGCCATAATATGGGGATGAGATAGATTATATTGATCCTTTCAAGGAGTCAGAGAAATTGAAACCAATTGAAGTTTAAGATTTGATGGGTAGCCATTTGGCAAGTATGACTATAAGGTGAAGTATATTGCTCTGCCTTATGCTCAAAACCTTATTAAAGATATAGTCCCAATTGGATGGGGAGAAAATTTTAACAAAGAAGATGAGATTGTGAGGGTCCTTTTTACAGTGATATCAGCAAGGTATGGTGGTTAATGTATGGTACGATTCTAACAGAGATGACAAGGTGGTATAAATGTAAGTCATAGTTGAGTCCAGGATTGATATATGGCAAGATGAGGATAATGAGGAAATTCTTTTTATGGCAAAAGACATGTTTGGTCTGATTAAAGAAAAAGACATAAGGGCCTTGGATAATCTGAAGATCTCTACTAAAACCTCTCTAGTTGATATAATTGCCTCTTTTGCTAAGACCTATATTATTTTTTCTGTTGACCTTGGAGAACTTATTGCAATATAGCTAAATTACTAGGAATACTATAGCTTCCTCCACCTATCTCCACATTCTCAGAAGTTGTTCTTTGTGGTTGTGCTACATCTCTTTTGTACTCATTTTGTTCATTCTCATCACTATCTTCCTCACTTTCCTCCTTCACTTGCACCAATTATGGATTTTTCTCCCTTTTGATCCAACAAGAATGATCTATTGCATGCTTGAGGTTAAAATTGGAATTAATGACCTTACCATGGGTGAAAGCTTGCTTTGTAAAGTGAACCAACCTAACACATCGCATACTTAACAAAGTAGATTGTAAGATATAAAAGAGCAATAGCATTTTATATAATCATATAGCTATGTGTCAAAGGACCCGTAGAAAGGTTAGAATAGTCAAGTAATTGATTTAATAGCCATTGACTCCTAAATTCATGAAGAATGTATTTAGTTTTGCTAAGGATGGGGTTCGTAAAATGCCAAGTGATTTTAGTGCATGTCACTTTTGGGCATTTTTTACAGATTTACCCCCTTCTTTTGATGCTAAAAAAGGTTATGCCATATTTATCAAAGACTATAAATATTGACCTTTGTATAAGATACTTGCATGTCTTGTTTTTGGTAAATCAGAAGGCAATAGGGTGTTCGTATAAGAGTTATTTTTGATGTGGTGTATTCATGAAAAGAAACTGATTTGTTGAAAGTTTAGAGAATGAGAATCCTTTTCATTCACAACTAAAGAACAATACAATTCTTAAGTCAATTGTACATAAGATTCATTTTCTAAATCAACAAATTTCTTAAGGTCTATTGACTTTAACAATTTATCCATCATATTTGTCATACCCATTTTCTCAATAATAGATTTAGGCAAAAATTTATAACCAACTATATCCCTAGTTCTACATTGCATATACCTTTTGTCTTCAAATTCATGAAAAATGGGGAAGGGAGCATCAAACCTTTGAGCCAGGTCACTAGGGTGGTCCTCCACATCTTTTTGCACAATAGCCTTGCCCTTTGAAGCCTTAGGTGGTTGTTGTTTAGTTTTCCCCGTAATGGAAGAAATAGAGAAAAAGAAAAGATATGGGTGTTGTAGAGAATGAAAATTGAAAGAAGAAGAAGAATGTGTCAAGTGTGGTAGTTGGAATTTGGAAAAGAAGGGGGAAAGAAGGGAAATAAAAATGAGAAGAAGCAAAGGAAAAGACACAAAGTATAAATGGGAGAAAAAAGTAAAGAAATTTGAAAGAAAAGAAGAATGTGTTTTAAAAAATGGCTAAATCTTGGCACTTGTGGTTTTAAATACTGCCGAGTCGTGGCAGCAGAAACAAGTCATGACTTGACACTTTATTGTTTAAATTTATCGAGTTGTGATAGTAGGAACCAGTCACAACTCGGCACTCCTTTCTTTTATACTGCTGAGTCGTGATAGTAGACACCATTCATGACTCGTCACTATGAGATGCACGGACCGAGTCATGACAGTAGCACGTAGTCATAGTGTCACGACTTGGCACTCACTGTAAAAGATGGTGCTGACTCGGCACCTCATTTTCATTATATATATATATTTTTTAGAGTCAAATCATGTACATCTTAAATATAATTGAAAAATAATGTAATTGTGAAATGAAAAATAACAAAAATGAAATTAAACAAGTTTGTGGGATTAAAATGTAGAATTAATCTAAGAACAGAAATGTAAAAGCACACAAAAAACAAAAATCACACTAAATAAATAAATGCTAAGTTTAGGTCTATAGCTTGACCATTACCTCAATAAATTTCAAGACGGAGAAACGAGAGGGATGAAAATCCCTTTTTCCACTTGATCACCAATAATGTAAGGCTTACGACGATGACCATTTATCTTAAAAGTCTCACCTTTCATATTGGTGATTTCAATAGCACCATAGGGAAAAAATTTTACAACTCGGAATGGACCCAATCACCTTGATTTCAACTTATCGGGAAAGAGTTTGAGCCTTGAATTGTATAAAAGAATAAGCTACCCTTCATGAAACTCCTTCTTCTGAATGTGCTTGTCATGCCATTGCTTAGTTCTATCCTTATAAATCTTGGCATTCTCATAAGCATTCATCCTCAATTCCTCCAATTCATTAAGTTGAAGGAGCCTCTTTTGACCTACCTTAATTAGATCAAAATTCAATTCTCTTATTGCCCAATAAGCTTTATATTCAAGCTCAACCGGTAAGTGATAAGACTTCTTATAGATAAATCGATAAAGGGTAAGACCAATGGGTGTTTTGAAAGCTGTCCTATAGTCCCATAATGCATCATCATCTTCAATGCCCAATCCGTTCTTGAAGTAGAAACCATCATTTCCAAAATCCACTTGAGTTCTCGATTACTAACTTCAACTTGACCACTTGTTTGAGGGTGGTATAGAGTAGAAACTTTGTGAGTGACTCCATACTTCTATAAAAGTGACTCAATCATGTGGTTACAAAAATAAGAACCTCCATCACTAATTAATGCTCTTAGAGTACTAAATCTAGGGAATATAGTCTTGTTAAGCATTTTCTTGACAACTTTGGCATCATTTGTAATGGATGGAATAGCTTCCACCTATTTAGAGACATAATCAACCATGACAAGGATGTACTTATTGCCTAAAGAACTTGGAAATGGCCTGTAATAACTTGAATTTTTTTACTAGTATTAATTATTATTACTTTCTTATTATTATATTATATTATATCAGGTTGGGTATTAACTCATTAAATTGCTAGTAATTATATGGTTTTGAGAGTTAACCCATTTAATTGCTGAGACTCTTTGAAAGAAGTAAAGAGGAAGGACTAAGCTGAATTTTTACCAAAAATGTGGGTATCAGGGTGGTAATTCGCCAGTCTCCTTATCTATATATAGACTAGCTGTAGAATTTCAGAGTGGTCCCTGAACTCCTCTAAATTTTTCATTGTGGCACCTGACAAATTTTTCCTCTCCATTCACTGGCTAAACTACTTCCAATCATCTTAAAAATTTACCCACAGATACTTTTCAACATCCTTTACATGCTAGTAGTCTTAGATTCATTTGGGAGGTCTAGATTTTTTAACGATAAGCCTCTGAAGTTTCAGCTGCTTACTTTCAACGACGGATCTCCTTTTTTTGGTGGCTATCGACGAAAACCACCACTACCAGCGTACTCATCTTGTCTCGAGAAGTCTTGTGGTACTAATTTTGAGTCCGATCCATATGGTTTTAGTATTGATCGTAATTTATTGGGTAAATTCCATTTTTCTCTTTGATATATTATTTTGGTAGATGTTAGTTGAGTTTGAGACTATATTTGAGTTCTATGCATTTCTAGAATCATGTTGATGTGTTTGGATGGTGTAAAATACATTTTCCGGTGAGAAAATCCGGCAAGTTCTAACCGGATTCTGGTGAGGAATAGTAACCAGCCTAGAAAATTATGATTTTATCTTTAATAAATAGTATTAATTATGAGGATTAATTTTTATAGCTGGAGCTAGGTTTGATTCCTTACGGATTTTTAATTAAAAAACCCGGAAGTATTTCGGTGGAAATTACATTATTTCCATTTAAATAGTCTCAACTCATCAAATTAATCCTTTTAGCCTCAAATGTCACTTTAAGATGTTTTTATGAAAATTATTATGAATTTATTTGCTATGTATGTAAGCGTGTTTCCTTAAAATAAATATTTATTATTCTAGAGAGTTCTGGAGCTAGAGCTGCGGATTTCAGGCAGGCGAGAATACATCGGCCAGCACGCCCTACCTGTGAGTTAATATTAGAAAATATCTATTGCAATTTTATGCATAATATCTTTAATTAAATTTGAGATAAAATATAGTTTTATGATATAAATGCTTATGTATTATTTATGATAATGAAATTATTATTATGGAAATTTTGGATAGCACGCATGATTTTAGATGAAGCATCAAGATTTAATTCTCTTATTTATTTTATTCATTATATAAAATATTTTGGAGACTGTGGTAGAACGAGTTACCTGGTGGATGTCACCAGGACCATGCGCGCATTGGTATGATCTTGAATTATGACTATGAGTATTTTAGCTCGGTTGAGTTCATCTCTCGGGCATGATTATGAGTATTTTAGCTCGGTTGAGTTCGTCTCTCGAGCATGAGTTTGAGTATTCTGGCTCGGTTGAGTTCGTCTCTCGGGCATGAGTATGAGTATGTTGGCTCGGTTAAGTTCATCTCTCGGGCATGAGTATGAGTATGTTGGCTCGGTTAAGTTCATCTCTCGAGCATGAGTATGAGTATATTGGCTTGGTTGAGAGGTTGAGTTCATCTGTCGGGCATGATTATGTGTATGTTGGCTCAGTTGAGTTTGTCTCTCGGGCATGATTATGAGTATCTTGGCCCGGTGGAGTTTGTCTCTCGGGCATCAGTGTTTAAATAAGTGACTTGATTGTGGCTGTAACTCGTTTGAGCATGATCTCTCAGGACGACAGTCCTTTAGATTTAAGAGAGATGAAAAGCTAATAAATTTGAGGTGTAGGTTTCCACCATTATTTTCCCCCAGTAATATTTTATTATATTGTATATATATACAAAGTTTGGTTTTTATAGTTTATTTAAGTTATTTTAATGATTTTTAATATTAATATTTGTTATCATGTATTTTCTAATATTAATTCACTCAGTGAGGTCTGACTCCCTTTAACTATTATTTTTAAGACATCTAGAGTCTGATTGCTAGCTCCTTCTGCTTCACTGGTTTCCTTCTTCTCCGTCTGTTTGGTGTAGGTCCTATCATTATTAGTATTATGTATTAGCACTCAAGACACCGCAGTAGTTGAATATTATATAGTAGTTAAATATTATGTTGTTATTCCTATAATTAGTATTATATGGATTTATTTAATTATATCTTGTAGTATGATATTGTGATGATTTGATTGTACTTTATTGTTGGCTGATGTTCTTGATGTAGTAGTTGAGTTGAGTAATCCTTTGGAAGTATTATTGTTCATTGTAGGTTTTGAGTTTACTTCATTTTTAGGGGAAACTCTGTCGAATTTTTGTTAGAACGTTATGTGTTAGAGGATATTATTTTAAAAATTTCTTTAAAAGGCTTATTATGGGTTTTTGAAGCTTATAGCTTTTCCATTCCTTAGTGTCGGTCACTTACCTTGGGTTCGAGTCATGACAAAGTTGGTATCAAAGATATAGGTTTATTTTCATCTCTTCTAATCAGTTATGTCTGTCTTTTCTTATAACTACTGTGGTAATTAGGTTAGATATTGTCATTTGTTATCATCGTTGCTTTTAGAATCAGCTCATGTGATAGGATATTTTTTTGTTATATTTTGAATTTCCTATCCTTGATTCTTCTTCAGCATGAGATGAGCACGAGCTACTCCTATTGCAGAAGTAGTAAACAATGATAATGAGCAATCATATCAGGATGAATCTCCTAATCCACCTCCTGCCCCACCTGCTAGGAGGAGAGGTAGGCCAAGAGCTACAGCCGCTCAAAAGAAAGAGCTGAAGGGAATGGATATTCAACGCAACCCAATATGCAGAATTTTAAAATTTTGGAGCATGAAACACTTGCACCAAGTTTGAATCCATTCAATGCCCCAAGAACCAAATCACATACATTTACATAACTAATAATGCATTATGGCTAATATTTTATCAACAAACAAAGTAGTCATGTAATCAAATTACAAGCCCTACATACTAAGAGTTAAGTAACACTTACAATACTCCTTAGTATGTAGAACGCTCGATAAGCTTTAGTTGTTAAATCTACTAGCTCCGAGTTTTCCAAACGTGAAGCCTCTAGCTCGAGACACACGGATTGCAACATGGATGATTTTCAAGATAGATGAAGCTATACCACAAGCCTCTTTTTGAATGACCCAAGAGCTTGTATAGCTTCTTCAATCTTGAAGGTATGGAACTTAAACTATCCTCCCAAGGATGATAGATTTACCGTGTACAACACTTGTACAATTAAGGCTTTAGGTTAGAGAGATCACAACCCTTGTGATATGTTTTGGTTCTCTACAATAAGAAATTATGAAGAAGAAGAAGAGACACTCTCAACTTTTCATTTTCTTTTAGAATAACCAAACTCACTCTTAAAATGCCTTAACCAAAATTCAAACAAGAAGTTGTCTCTACAACTTCTCTTCCTTTTATAATATTAACAAAGCTAATATAATATTATTAACTTGAGTGTCTTCACACACAAGCTTGCTACTATAGCAAGAGTGGCTTCCAAGTTAGCTACTATAGCAAGAGTAGCCACCAAGTTAGTCACTATAGCAAGATTGGCCACCAAGTTAGCTACTATAGTAAGATTGGCCACCAAGTTTGCTACATATCGAAGAGTGTCTTACACTCTTCTATTGGCTTTGTTTGGTTTCTTGGATATCCTTATCCCTATTCCATTAACTCTTAATGGGCTTGGGTCAAGGCATAGGATATGGGCTTTTCTATACTTGGAGATGGCCAATCCAACCCAAACAATTAATGGGCTAGATTAAACTATTTAATCAATACCCAATCCATTTAATTAACAAGTGGGCTAGTTTAAACTCTTTAAACAAAGCCCAATATTTATGGTCTATCTTATGAGCCATATTCATCATCCATAATTTTTCATGGTCCATCTCATGGCCCATGTCCATATATATTTATATATATATATATATTTGGAAGGCTAATATTAATTTAATCTTTAATTTAATATCTCATATTAAATTAAGTCTAAATTAATATTTGT
>CATIWO010091802.1:0-21721 GCA_949673435.1 Macaranga tanarius | reverse complement strand
ATATAAGAATTATGCCTTAAAGAAGCACATAATCACTTATATAAAGAAAAATAACAAGGATTATAAATTCACAAATCTGTTGGCACTATATCAAGTGCACACGGGAGTCCAAATGAAAAATGAGTAAGTGAGCACTAAAATATCAAGCTCAATTAGAGAATCTTAGAGATAGATTTAACTCAACCTCAAAGCATGAAAGTTATAGAGGACTCCTTAAAGTTTTTTTAGTATTAAACCACACTTTATTTGGAGCTTTGTAGCTCAAGTTATTGTCAAAATACAAAAAAAAAGTGTGCAGAAGGAGGGCTGACTCGTCACGACTCGGCACCCCTTGCCAAGTCGGCACTTCGAGAGCCTGTCACAACTCGGCACCCTCGGTGCACCATGCCAAGTTAGCACCATTGGCCACTGTCACGATTCAACACCTTCAGTGTACTGTGTCGAGTCAGCAGTGTTAGCTACTGTCACGTCTCGGCACCCTCATGCCGAGTTGGCACCAGCCCTACTTCCGTTCACTTGTAAATTTGGACACCAAAACCTATTTCCAAGTAAAGCAATCCATTCCATACTTAAATATAACTCAATTCATTCCAAAATAATACATTTTAAACATAATAATCCATACCAAATCCTCATCAACACATAATGCCAATCAGTCACAATTTAAGAGCATCCACATCCATCATCTATATTCGAACATTCCATTTACACACTTAAACTCATTTATAAGAACAAAGTTAAAGAAAATGAATGTTCAATGCATGAGTTAGTATCTGGATAACCTTTCCTCATACATAACCTTACATTTAGCTTCATAGCTATATTCCTCACAATTTATTTTCATTTAAATGGCCATTAGTGAAACTATCTGCCTAGCTTAGTTTCACTGAGGTAGCTATTCACCCGGCTCAGCTTGCCCATCACACACAATATTTTTATAACACTCAAATGGCTATTAGTGAGACTATCCGCTTGGCTCAGTCTCACTTGGGTAGCTATACACCCGGCTCAGCTTGCCCATCTCATACAAATCCTCACTTCTTTACATATTTCACCTTCAAGTGAAATATCACACAAACCTCACAACACAATAAATTTCCATTCATTACATCTCAATAAGCCATTGTAACAACTATTCATTAATATATCATCATCATTTAACCACATTCTCATCATAATTCCAATCCACATATGCATTCAATTCCATTAAAGGAATACAGAACAATACACAGAAGAAATAAGCATATGTATACAACATGTATTCATAGCTACTTACCTCCAATTATTTCTACTTCAAAAAGAGTCTTTGTTCAATGATGAGTGATTTCCTTACCTTTATTAATTCCTACATAATTTCATATATCAATTCAACAAGCAAACATTGAATTCCACCCTAACCTCATAAAGTGCACAAATTGCTCAAAGTTCAACAAGACCTAGACACACACACACACAAGTCCAATAACCCCTAAATTGCTACCACAACTAGGGTTATGTGTCTATAACAAATTCCAATTGAAATCATTTAATTAAGACATGTGTGAAATTAATTATGGATTTTACAACCCAACCGGCCAAAATAGGGCACTCACAGGAGCAAGAAAATATCTGGCCCTATTGACCCTTTAAAATAAAAAAATCAGATCAAACCCAAAATATAGAAAATGTAAAGGATCTCTGAAGTTTCCAGGGAGTCCAACCTTATGCAAATTAGAGCTGTAAAATTTGAGATATGGCACTAATAAAAAGACTAAAAAACAAAGAGGCAGAATCTGAAATTTACAACAAATACAACTCAATCAAACCAATCAAAATATAATTAAAGCTTAACAAATTGATGCTTCAATGGATATAAACCTTCTAATACCTCCCAATTCCTAGCTTCAACAAGATCATAACTCTCCAAAATCACTCAAGAACTCCATCCTCTTCTTCCTTACAATCTCTCCACTCTCCACTCAATAATACACCCACATATATACACATTTAATACTCAACCAACCAAAAGCTAACAAATGCTAACCCAAAAGTCTACTAATATTTGATGCCCAACAAATACAATAAATGCTAATTTATCACAATAACACACAATATAATAATACATAATAATTAATACACCAGATATCAATACAATTACATCTAAGCCCCTTAGTGAAATGAGCTCATTATACTATGCCCCATAACTTTTCAATTGTGACAATTTACACGTAATTATCCTTAAAATTAAGCCCCTCTCTACCAACAATATATTTTCTCACACATAGACATATACTACACCTGGACTCTATATGCCATGAACACCTAATGTATGAACAGTGTATCACAAATGTGGGTGTTACAAAAATAATAACTTATTCTCGAAAAATAATACACATTTAAAAAAAATGTATAAAATTAATATAACATTAAATATTTTTATGCTTAATTATTATCAAAATTTTTTAAAAATTCTACTTTCTAATTATTAGTAATCATGTGACAATATTTAACTTATAATTAAAATTTATTTTATAAAAAACAAATCCAAAAATAAAAAAAATTTCATGTGCAAAACATGTGGTTTATACTATACTAGTATATATAAATGTGTATAAAAATTGAATAATCTAGTCATTTATTTAAAAAAATTAAACTAATTAAAATATAATTATAATTTAATGGAAAGTATATTTTATATTAAAATAGGATAATAGTATCATTTATCTTCAACTACTCTTAAATTTTCTATTTAATCATATCCTTTAAATCGTATCAATTTATTATATTAATTTTTCGACTTGTTTCAATTTTATCCAATTTTCTAATAAGGATCTGAATGTAATTTTAAAAATTATGGTAATATCCTTTTAAAATTCAATTACCCACTTAATTTTTTTCATTTTCATCCAAAAAAAACTAAATCATAAAAAACCCAATTGGTGAGTTTGTTTAAAATTTGAAATAATTTTTAAAATAACTTAATGAGTGTATTAAATATAAATAAAATTTGAAAAAATATTATATAAATTATTTATATAATTAAATTTAATGAATTTACTTTCAAATTTTAAATTCTTAAATTTATGAAATTAGTTATAATTAAATGAAGTTCTAATAAAATAACTTAAATTTACAAATTATTTCAATGTCATTATATCTATATTTATCATAAGAATAAAAATTTCTAATTTTTATCATATTTATTTTTAAAATATTTTTAGTCTTTTATTGTATTGCTATTTCATGGTGTAATATTTGGTTAAATTGATATTTTTATCAAATAAAATATTAATTTGAATTTGAATTTATATCAAATAAAATATTATATAATAAAAAATAAAAATATTTGAAATAAATTTTATAAAATACCAATTTAAATTAAATATATAAAATTAATTACAAACGAATTCTATTTAAATCTTTTGGATATGCAATAAATTTGTTGATGAAATAAAACAATTAAAAATAGAGTCATAAAAAACAACTCGAAACAAGAAAAAAATAAAAATAACCTGAAAACAACTAGAAAAAAACTAAAAATTAGCAAAACAACTAAAAACAAAATAAGAAAAACCAATTTTGAACAGCAACTCAAAATACCGGACAACAACCAAAAAAATAAAAAAAAAATAACAAAACAACCAATTTTGAATAGCATCTCAAAATAACCTGACAACAACTTGAAAATGACTAGGAAAAAACTAAAAAAAAGGCAAAATAACCAAAAACAACCTAAGAACAATTAATTTTGAATAGCACCTCAAAACACCGGAAAAAACTAGAAAGAAATAAAAAAAATAGTAAAACAACCCAAAAATAATATGAAAACAATCAATTTTGAATATCACCTCAAAGCAACCTGACAATAACCTGAAAATTATAAAAAAAAGTAGAAAAAATAGCAAAATAACTTGAGAGCAACTAATTTTGAAGAGCACCTCAAAACACTTGACAACAACTAGAAAAAAGCCAGAAAAAATTTAAAAAATAGGGAAACAACCCAAAAATAACATGAAAACGACCAGTTTTGAATAACACCTCAGAACAACGTGACAACAACTGGAAAACAACAAAAAAATTAAAAAATAGCAAAATAACCTAAAACCAACCAATTTTGAATAGCACATTAAAACACATAACAACAACCGGAAAATAATAAAAAAAATCAAAAAAAGTAAAACAACTCCAAAAGCAACTTGAGAACAACCAATTTTGAATAACACCTCAAAACACCTGACAATAACTAGAAAAAACCAAATAAATAGCAAAACAACCCAAGAACAACTTGAAAACAATCAATTTGGAATAGCACCTCAAAACAATCTAACAACAACTAGAAAAAAAATTAAAAAATAGCAAGATAACCTGAAATAAAAATATCACAACAAAAATATCAATTGAAGAAAAAAAAAATACCAATTACAATTGTTAAATCAACGAGAAACTATGAATTGGTAAAAATTTATTAACACCCATAGCACCAGAAATATAAATAAAAATAAAATGAGATAAAAATACAATTGAAGAATCACCTAGGTGTTAAGAAGTAAAATAAGAATTGACACCTACCAATTACAATTGTTAATGATTTGTGATCTATTAAAGAAGAAGAAGAAGAATGAAGACATCCATGAGAGTTGCAGTCAAAGATCGATTATAGACATTATGGTGGATTTTCAACAAACAAAAAAATGGAGAAGTGGAGATTTATCAAATCTGAGTAGGAATTTTAGTTTTTTATCAAGTGATTTTAGAGTTAGGGTATTTGTATTATTACTAGCGGTGGTGGTGTTCGTGTTGATGGTGGCGATATTGTTGTTGGTAGAAGAAGAGACTGTAAGAATAAAAAGAAAAGAAAAAAATCGTAAGAATAAAAATATGTGCAATTGCAATTGAAAAAAAATACCATATTTTTGAAATATTTTATTTGACTTTAGTTATTTATGATCTTTTACTAAAAAAATATTAAAATTATAAAGCTTTAGTCTTTTTAATATAATTATAATGCTAAAATAGAATTGATGATCTACTAGATTCAAATAGGCTCTAAAAGCTCAGATTGAAGTAATGGACTCTAAAGCCCAACATGACAACACTCCACAATATAATGAAACTTTGAGATATGATCCATAAGCCTCAATGTAGGAATAAACAACATTCCAGATGAGCCTCCTGCAAGATAAAGTAAAGATAAAGAGTTCAAATCCTATCATATGCATAAATGACCCATAAGGACCTATAAAGATTCATTCTAGGGCTGGCAATTCGTAACAATTAGGGGTGTTAAAATGGGTGATTACACACGAATACGATTCGTCTAATACGTAAAGTTAGCGAATTAGGGTTGGAGTTAAACGGGTTCGTGTCATAAATAGGTCAACCCATTTATGACACAGTTTAAATCAGGTCATATTGCGGGTTGACACGTGAACCTATTACAACCCGTTTAATTATACGTGTCGTATTGGATCGTGTCAACCCGACACGACCCATTTATTTATGTTTATTTTTTATGCTTATCTTAGAAGAATATATGAATTTTACTAGGTTTTATGGAAATTGTGGTAATTATTGATATAGTTGTATTATGTAAGTTGTTGAATTATGGATATTATTGTAGGTTTTTTGTGATAAATAATATTTTTATATATGATGAATATTATATAGGTTAAATGGGTTGTGTCGAATTTTATAGTCCACATAACCTATTTAAATAAACGGGTTGCTCGTATCGTATTCGTGTAATCCGTTTAATTTTCGTATCATGTTAGGGTTGAAATATTTGACACGATTAATACATATGTCGAATTCATATTGACCTTAATCGTGTCACTAGAGTGGATCAACCCGACACGAACACGACCCACCAACCCGTTTTGACACCCCTAGTGACAATAATCGTTAGGTAAAATTACATAAATAACTTAAGTCAACAAAAAAACTTTCAAAAATACAATGCCTTTTTATTTCTTTCAAAACTAACTTCACGTGTTTTCATTTTTACGATGTTCCCTATTTTTTCTTTTCATTTGTACAGTCTTTTCATCTCTTCTTCTTCTTTTCATGATTTCTCTTAAAATCCATTAATTTTTTCATCATTCTCCCAAATTTATCACTAACCATAACAAGATTTGTAAAAATAACTCTAATAATAATGGATTTTCAGTAACAAAGAAAACTCAAATGAGATATTTATTATTCTTCTTCTTCTTCTTTTTCTGATTTTATTTTTGAATTTGTGGTTTTTGTGCTATGTGTATTAATAAATTTTTACCAATTTATGAGTTTTTATTGATTTGAGGAGTCATTTCTTTTGGTTATTAGCACTTGGGTGATTCTTGTATTTATTTTTTTCTCATTCTGTTTTCGAATTTGTATTTTTTGTGCTACGAGTGTTGATAGATTTTTGCCAATTTATAGGTTCTCGTTAATTGGTGAGTATATGTTATGATTTTTTTTTTTTTTTTTGCTGAGGGCTATTTGAGATTTTTTGATGTTATTTGTTATTTTTTGGTTGTTGAAGGGTTATTGTTGGGTTGTTTTGCTGTTTTGTGGTTGTTTAAAGGGTTGTTATGAGGTTGTGTGAGATTTTTTTGAAGATATTTATTGTTTTTTAATTGTTGAAGGTTGTTTTCAAGTTGTTTTTGGGTTGTTTTACTATTTTTTGGTTTTTAAGTTGTTTTCAGTTGTTTTGAGGTTGTTGTCCATATATTTAGTTGTTTTTGAATTGTTTTGCTATTTTTTAAAATTTTTCAGGTTGTTTCTAATTATTTTGAGGTTACTGTTTATATTTTTTGGTTGTTTTGAATTTTTTTATGGCTCTATTTTTTATTATTTTATTTCTTTAAATAAAATTTTGAGTAGAAGAGTGAGTTAAAACTTTTAAAAGTTAAATATATGATTTTTTTTACTAAATACATTAATTGAAAACCTTCCATGTTGTGGCTCTGTTTGTACTTTGTAAAGCAGAGGTAAAACAAAGCTATTCGAATTGGTTGTTTTCAATTTTTTAGGTTGTTTTCAGTTGTTTTTTATGTTGTTGTTCACATTTTTTTTATGGTTTTGAATTTTTTTATGACTTTATTTTTCATTATTTTATTTCTGTAAATATTACAAAATTTTGAGTAGATGAATGAGTTAAAATATTTTAAAAGTGAAATATATATATTATAGATTTTTTTGTATTTAGTTTTTTCAAAGGTATTAGAGATTATGTATTATTAAGATTTAGTAGTAGTTGTTTTTCTATTTTTTTTTATTTTCAGGTTGTTTTCAGTTGTTTTTTTATGTTGATGTTCACATTTTTTTTGTTATTTTAAATTTTTTTACGACTCTATTTTTTATTATTTATTTTCTGAAAAAATTTTAAAATTTTGAGTAGATAAGTAAGTTGAAATTTTTAAAAGTAAAATATGTGTATTAGAGATTATTTTGTATTTGGTTTCTTCAAAGGTATTAGAAATTATATATGTGTTATTAAGATTTGCTAGTAGTAGTGTAGATAAGAAAGGTAACTAGTAGTTGTTTTGTATTTTATTTTTTAGTTTGGAATTTGTATTTTGCTCCTTTTTGTTTTGCTGTTATATTTGAGAATGTATTTTTGAAATTTTTTTTATCAAGCATCATATGTTAGAAAGAAAAAATAGTCAATTGTATTTTTGAAAATATTCTTCATTTTTTGTTATTTTTGTAAAAATCCTAATCTTTATCTTACAAAATACTATTTACAAGAAATAAATAAAAATTATTTCACATATTAATAGATCCTCATAACAATAATAAAAACAAAGAAAATAAAAGAAATAAAGCCATGAAAATTGCAATTACATAAAAACATGAACTTTTTTTTATAAAAAAACTAATTATTAGAAAATAAAGAAAGAAATACCAAAATCTTGAAAATAGTAGAAGCAACAGAGTAAACAGAAAATTAAATTTAAAAATAAAAATTGAAGGGTAGGCAACGATTGAAGAGAGAAGAGTTGGTTTTTTTATGAGAAAGTAACAAACGTAGGTAAAAAAAACCCACAAATTTACACCACATAAAGATCTAGAATCATTTCTATAATCATTCAATTGACTAGAAAAAATATTAAAAAACATATTTTTATCATTATAATTCTTTTATTAATTAATAAACAAACCCATCAACAATTTAACATTCTCTCATCATATTTAAAATTTACAAGAAAACAACTTCAATCTTATTATTGAAAAAATATATTTATACATATATCAAGAATCAACCAAAGTAAGAAAGTATACTTAGACAAGAGTGAGTATTTATTCTAATGACAGAGTCAAATGGAGAAAGGAGAAGCATAGCCAAATAATGTTCAGAAAATGACAGAGTGTCTATTCTGGTAAGGAGCAGACGACGACAATATTAAGGAGGAGGAGGAGGAGGAGGATTGGAGGGCTACATAAGGAAGTAGAAAGGAGAGAAGGAACTAAAACGCAGTTGTGTTTTAGTTTGATGAAAACCTAAGACCAAAGAACAAAACAGTTAGGTTGTAATTGGATGCAAATATTTGATTTGAAATTCTAGATTTTAAATATTAGATTTCAAATATAAGGATTTCAAATGACGTATAATTAGATGTTATTTGAAATCCTCATTAAATGAGCTTTTAAATTTAGTGTGGATTTGTTTCAAATCCTCATTAATACAAATCCATATAGTTACCAAACAAGAGATTTGATACAAATCCAAATCAATGATGAAATCCTTTGCATCCAAACATACCATTAAGGTAAATGATTTTTAATATCAAAAGTTTAAAACTACATAGTTTTTGTTTGGATTATGTCAGTTTCATATATGTTTAATATCAAAACTATGTAGTTTTATAATAAAATTATATGATTTTTTAATATGATTAATATTTTTAATTATTTATATTTTATAAATAATTAAAATATTATTTATTTAATATTAAATTACTATTTAATAATAATTTTATTAATTTTATTTTATTTAATATTACTTTAGTGAAAGTTATATAATTTTATTATAAATATGTAATTCTTTTTATAATTAATAATTTAAATTTTTTACTTAATGATAAATTGGTGTTATATGGTATTTATTTGAGACTAATACTTAATATAAATATAATTATTTATATCTAAATTTCCTACTTTTAATGATATTAAATTATTAATAATAACTTTTGCCAATTTTATGTCATTTCTTAATATTAATATTAATTGATACTAAATTATAAAATTTTAATATTTCATTGTGTTTGTTTGCTTAAATTTAAATTAAATATTGTATAACATCTACTTAGTGTTTAAATTATCTTTAATTAGTAAAAATACTTTATAGGAATGCTAATTTATACTATGAATTATGTTAATAATATTATTAGTATATACTAAAATTATGTATTTTTATTAACACAATTGACAATATTGGATTACACAAAAGATACACAATTCTATTATAGATAAATAATACAATTGACAATATTAACCTAAATTTTTATAGATATTATTAATTTATTTGTATTTCTATTAACACAATTGACAATACTAGCTTACTCCAAATATCTATAATAGAATATATAACAATAATAATATTACTATATACCAAAACTATGTATTTGTATTAACACAATTGAAAGTACCAGTTTACACTAAATATATAATTCTATTTTTAGATACATAAATTTTTATTATATTTAATAATTTAATTTAATTTATTTAATATTGAATTAGTATATATATATATATATATAAATAGGTTAGGCGGGCTCATCCCATTTAAACACAATTTTATTCGTGTTTTAAATGGGTTGACTTGTTTATGACCCGAACTCATTTATATTAAACTCTCACCTATTTAATTTCGTGTCATGTCATTTAAATGGGCCATGTCATAAATTGCCAGCCCTAATTCATTCTTTTTTCACCCACCATTATATACAATCTCATACACAAGACACTAAATAAAAGCACCAAAGTATTTATGCATGAATCATAAATCCACAAGTTATCTATAAGTTGTTATTTGTGTTTGTAGGTCTACTTTTGGTGTTCAGTAATCTCCACTGAAACCCAAATGAGGACACTAGCCACTCTTAATATGTATCATAAAATGAGACAAACTACAATTTGGTGCAGCTTTTAAGCCTTAATTTATCTTTAGGAAAATTTTCATTATTTCTTATATATATGTAGGACTAGAACAAAATTATGGCTTACAAGTATCTTATCTTACACAAGTTGGAGCAGTGGCACTGGTGATGTGACACCCTTCTCCACCAGCACCTACGTCATCGAGCACTAATCACTTAGCTATTCGCCCGAGGCACCAACGTAGAGAGACGTCACTTCTAAGTTAAAAACTAATATCACTTTATCATACAATATTTTCGAATCATTTAACTATAAAAAACTAATAACATTCATCCAAGAAGAAACAAGAACGATGGCAAGCTCAAAACCACTGAACTGATATAATATACATAACTAGTGTTTTATCACAAGTGGGCTAAAGAGGGAAAGAGGGTTATACATGAATATCTATAAATGTACACCAAAACTGAATATAACCCAACTACCTAACATAAAGGCCTAACATGCACTGGAGAGTACCGCGATAGCTATAATAAAAGTACAGTTACTTCCCATCACAAGCCCTACTATAAAATAAAAGAGAGAATCTGGATGTAGCTAAGGCCAGGTCAGGGAGACCCAAACCCCGTAATAGTCGTGTATGTCACCTTCACCACTGTCAAACAACCATCTAAAAAGTCTTCTCTCTCGGTATGGGTATGATAATCTACTACGATAAGCTCTAACACTACTCTGAAGGATAGGACATCATCTACATTGTGTCTGATGAAAAAGTGGACCTTTGTCTCCGCTCCATCCACTTTGTAGGTCATTGCCGTCCAGAGTATCGCCATACTATTTACACTATAAACACTAGTTGATCTAAGCTGAAAATGAAAAATGAAATAGAGTGGTGAGTATTTTCTCAAAAAAATACCCAGTGAGTATATAGACTACTACGTTGTCTTAAGAAACAACAGGAATAACTAATAACTGGAACATTTTAAAAATAATCAAAATCGTTTCCACCATACTCATAAAATATCATAAAGATTAAACAAGTTTATAATCAAATCCAAGAATCATTTAAAATAAATCTTTAAAGATTCAAATCCAACTTTCCGGAAGTTAAACTTTCTTTTTTGCCTTTCGTACATTTCAATCAACTTTCCTTTCAAATTTCCATTCTCATATTATGCATAGCACAGTGCAACACAGTACAGTTTGCCAAAAACCTTCAGGAACAGGTCAGGTTGCTATCGATGTGACGAGTACCAATTAGCACATCGAAGGTTAAATCTAGGTATGCATACCGATCTATAAACCACTAGGATTAGCTCCAAAGGCATTTATGAATCTCGAGTACTGTCCCAAAGACAGTTATCATAATCATATATCTCATTTTCATCAATTCCTCATTGTACCCCAGGTACAAAAATATTAATTACACTTGAGTTGATGTGTCCTGGACACAGTCTTACATCTTATAGAACCCAGCCATACCTCAGGTACGATCTTACTACAACCTTTCCTTTTCAGTGTACGCGTGCTAGCATATATATATATATATATATATATATATAATACATTCTTTATTTATGTTTTTATTATTTTTATTATTATTTTATTAATTTATAATAACAATAATAATAATTAATTATTATTATTATTATTATTATTATTATTATTATTATTATTATTATTATTCATTAATCTTTCAAATTTTATAGGAAACACTAACCACAACAAATATCAAGAATATTTTAAGGGTTAGTTTCCATTAAACAAGGAGTGGTAATAAGAAGAAATTTTCAAGAACAACAGGAATAGGAAACTAAAGAAATTCACCAAATTCATGACAACCGACATGAATTGTTTTTCATCAAGAAAATTTGTACTGAATCAAAATTAAATACAACAAAAATTTAGAAAAATAAAAAGAAAAATAAATATGAAGGAAGGAGACAAAATGAGATCCACTCACAGAAAATCTTCCTTCCTCTCCGGCTGCTGCTCCATCTCTTTTTTTTAGATGAATTTGGTACCAAAAATGGTACCATCTCCTTTTTTTTTTTTTTTGCTATTTACGTGCATGATGTGCATGAGTCACCCATTGCCTCTTCTTAGGCCAAATGTGGCCCATTTATCATTTCATTATTTTTTTTTCTATGGCGGCTTAAGCCATACTTCTCTCTTAACCCTCTCAACTTTATTTATTTCAATTAAGTCATTCCTCCAAACTTATTTTCATTATAATTTAGTCCTGTCCCCAAATAACTTTAATTATTCGGGTGCGGACATAATAATTCTTCCCCACTTAAGAAATTTCATCTTTAAAATTTGGAGAATGCTCGTTTAAAATCTAATTTGCACCTAAAGAATATATATACAGATATTATTATCTCATATCTTCTTCTCGTTCCCATGTAGCTTCTTTACGAGAATGATTCTTCCATAATACTTTGACCAAAGGTACAATCTTGTTAGGTAATACCTTTTGATTGCTTGCTAAAATTAATATTGGTTCCTTTTAATAGCTTAAATTTTCCTTCAACTCCATCGGTTGTTCCTGTAGTATATGTGAATGATCACTTTTATATCTTTTCAACATCGACATATGGAAAACATTGTGAATTTCGGATAAACTAGGAGGTAAAGCTAATCGATAAACTACTGGCCTAATATGTTCAATTACTTCATACGGTCCAATAAATCTTAGGCTTAGCTTGCCACGTTTACCAAATCTCAACATGCCCTTTCACGGTGATATCTTTGAAAATACTTTTTTACCAGCGTTGAATTCGATATCAGCTCATTTAAGGTTAGCGTAGCTTCTTTATCTATCTTGGGCCGTTTTCAAATTTGCTCGAACTATACGAATATTCTCCGTAGTCATTTGTACAAGTTCTGGACCCAACAATTTTCTTTCTCCGACTTCCTCCTAGTAGATTGGGGTTCTACACTTTCTTCCATATAGTGCTTTAAATGGTGCCATATCGATACTACTTTGGTGGCTATTGTTATAAGCGAATTCCATTAACGGTACTTGCTTATCCTAATTACCTCCAAAATCTAACGTGCTAGCTCTAAGCATATCCTCCAATATCGGTATGGTGAGTTCAGATTGACCATCAGTTTGAGGATGGAAAGTTATACTAAACCTTAGTTTAGTTCCCAAAGCTTATTACAAACTTGGCCAGAATTGTGATGTGAATCTTGGATCACGATCTGACATGATCGATACCAGTGCTCTATGTAATCTTATGATTTCTTTCACATATAGCTCTGCTAATCTGTTCAAGTTGTAACCGACCTTGACATGTAAGAAATGTGCTAACTTTGTCAAACGGTCGATAATTACCCATACAGTATCATTTCCTTACTGGGTTCTTGGCAATCCTACTACAAAATCCATTGTGATATGTTTCCACTTCCATTCAGGATTTGATAAGGATTGTAATAATCCAGCAGGATGTTTATGCTCCGCCTTCACTTGCTGACAGGTGAAACATTTTGACATAAATTCAGTTAGATTACCCTTCATTCCTTTTTACTAATAACTTCCTTTCAATATTTTATACATCTTTGTACTTCTTAGATGTATAGCATATGCTAAACAACGTGCCTCTTCCATTATTTCTCGTCTCAATTCACCTACGTTTGGCACATATAATCTACTTCCAAACCTCAAAATTCTTTCTTCGCTACAACTCATCTCTTTCACCTTTCCATTTTTCACATTACTGCACAACTTTTTCATTTCCTCATCCATTCATTGTGCTGCTAAAATTCTTTTTATTAGGATCCGCCATATTCTTAAGGTAGCTAATACTCCTGGTGGAGTGTCTACTTTAAACTCAGTATCTAACTTCCTCAATTCAATTAATAATGGCAGCCTAACAGCGTGGATGTAACACAAACTTCCACTTGATTTCTGACTTAGAGCATCCGTAACCACATTAGCCTTTCCTAGGTGATACTCTATCAACAATCATAGTCCTTTAACAATTCCACCCAGTGTCTTTGCCTCAAATTTAACTCCTTCTGAGTTAAAACATACTTCAAGCTCTTATGGTCCATAAATATTTGACACATTACTCCATACAAATAATGTCTCCACAGTTTCAATGTAAAAACCAATGCTGTGAATTCTAAGTTATGCGTGGGATAGTTCTGCTCGTGCGATCTCAATTGCCTTAATGCATATGCCACTACTCTTCCATTTTGCATCAACACGCAACCAAGCCCTTGCTTTGAAGCATCACTATATATCACATAATGACCTCCTTCCACTAGCAATATTAATACTGGCACAGTGACTAGCTTTTCTTTTAAGATTTTGAAGCTTTGTTGACAATCTGAAGTCCATTCAAATTTTACGTTCTTTCTTAATAATTTTGTCAATGGTGACGTAATAATTGATAAATTTTATACAAATCTTCAATAATATCTTACTAGTCCTAAGAAACTTCGTATCTCTATTACATTACTTGGTGGCACATACACTCCTTCAACAGATATCACATGCCCTAGAAATGCAACCTTATCCAGCTAAAACTCACATTTACTAAACTTTGGATATAATTACTTAGTTTTAAAAAATTCTAGCACTATTCTTAAATGCTTCTCATGTTCTTCTCTCAATTTTGAGTATACCAGAATATCGTCAATTAACACAATTACAAATCTATCTAAATATGGCCTAAACACTCGATTCATCAAATCTATAAATATTGCTGGTGCATTAGTCAACCTAAATGGCATCATCAAAAATTCGTAATGCCTGTACCTTATCTTAAAAGCAATTTTAGGTACGTCTGATTCCTTAATCCTCAATTAGTGATAACCAGATCATAAATCTATCTTTGAAAATATCTTTACTTCTTATAGTTGATCGAATAGATCCTCTATTCTAGGCAAAGGGTACTTATTCCAAATTATGACCTTATTCAACTATCTATAATCTATACACAGTCGAAAAGATCCATTTTTCTTCTTAACAAATAATACAGGTGCACACCATGGAGAGAAACTTGGTCGAATAAATCCTTTATCTAACAGTTCTTGTATTGCACTTTCAACTCCTTTAATTCTGCCAGAGCCATCCTATACGGTGCTTGCGATATAAGAGCTATTCTGGAAACTAATTCAATCTCAAATTCTATTTCTCTCTCTGGTTGAAAACCTGGTAAATCTTTCAGAAATACATCCTCAAACTCATTCACCACTAGTAGTCCTTTTAACTTTGGACCTTCTTTCCTTTCTTCCACAATAGAAACTAATTACACTTTATATCCTTTCCTAAGGTATTGCATAGCCATTATTACCGATATAATCTTAAAAGGAGTCTTCCTATTTTCTTCGACAAATGTTATCTTTTCTCCATTCTCCTTTTCAAATTCTACTTGCCTAGTATAGCAATTTACATTTGCTTGGTAATAACTTAACCCGTCCATTTTGAGTATAGCATCAAACTCACCAATGGATAAGGGTATAAAATTCCACCTCATTTCACCCTCATTAATCTTTACTGAGACATCCCTATATATATTCTTACAAATTACACTTATTCCCATATGCATACACATAATCACAGGTTCATTCAAATCACTTACTTTAAGCTTATCATGCATCACATAAGTTGATGATATGAATAAAAATGTAGCACCTGGGTCAATCAGTATGCATGCTAACTTACCATTGATGTGAGCTTTGCCTGTTATCACATTTAGTGACTCCTCAGCCTCTCGCCCTGTAACAACATATACTCTAGCTTAATGTACACCACTAGCTATTGCACTTGGCTCTCCTGGTTAGTTTTAAGATGTTCTTATCATACCGGTTATCTCTCTTTATACAGCTGCTCGCCTTCCTGCCCTAAATGACCTTCCACCTTTTTTATTACGAGAAGTGTGGGATGCTTGCACTTATGTTTCTCCTAGGTATACTTTCATATAATTCATCGCATAATGCCCGATCTCATTACATCAGTAGCATCTGACCTCACCTTTATTACACCTTCCAGTATGATTTCTCCTACATACATTACACCAAAGTAACATGTCTCTCCCTTGTAATCCATTTCCAGTGCCCATATGTCCTGATGGTATTATTGGTTGTTTCATCGATGCTTGACTTCCTTGAGGTCTATTTCCACCTTCCAACCTCACATTACTCCTGTAGTATGGAGAGAACCTTGATCTCCTACTCCCATTTCCTCTCTAAGGTTGCCGTGATGACTCAACTTGTTAATTAGACCTAATTTAGGTTGAAGTTTCTAATTCCTTATCTAATTTCTCCTATTTCATCACTTTTTTAACCTAACCTCTAAATGTCATTCCTGTATATAAATTCAATTTTCCTCTCAAGGATATATGCAATCCTTCTTAAAAAATTCCACTCTTTCTTTCCTCAGTAAGATAAATATCCTTTGCATACTTATATAGATTCTTGAATTTATCAATATATTCTCTAACCGATGATGGTCTTTGCACTAAGTTAATAAACACAGTTACTTTCTCCTTTCGATAGTTTTCTGTTAAGTATTCTCTATGAAATTCCTCTTGATATGTAACACCTGCCCTTTTAACATACGTATTTATGACGTATGTATTATATATTATGTATAGTACATAAGTGGACCTCATTAAAGTCAGATATGTACATGAGTGTAAAAAAGGACTAGATTGTAAGATAAGTTTAGAGTGAATTATCACAATTAAAAGTTTTGGATTATTGTGCAATATGCCCATTTCATTAAAGGACTAAGTAGATATTTTGAGGATATTTAGTTATATTTAATTAGAGTATATTATTATTGTTATTATTGTTATGGATATTAAGTGATAAATATGCATTTAATATTATGGTTGGGCATTTAATAGAGAGGACTTTAGGGAGGCAATTTGTAGGATTGTGATTGGTGGCTTGTATATATGTATATATGTGTGTGTATGGGTAGAGTTTGTAAAGAATTGGGAGGAAGAAGAGAAGAGAATTCTTGATAGATTTTGGAGAGTTTGTGAGCTTGTTCAAGTGAACAATTCATTTCCTTAGGAAGCAATAGAAGGTCTTATATGCATTGGAGCATACTTGGTAAGTTTTCCTTGTGTTATTGATTGATTTGAGTTGAGTTTGATTGTTGGTTAAATTCAGATCCTGTTCCTCTGTTTTTTAGTTCCATTTTTATTACTCTAACTTGAGCTATAAAGCTTTGATTTAAGCAAGATTAGACTCTTTAAAAACTTTAGAGAGTCCTCTATAACTTTTGTGTTTTGAGCTTG
This sequence comes from Macaranga tanarius, assembly GCA_949673435.1. Taxonomy (NCBI): domain Eukaryota; kingdom Viridiplantae; phylum Streptophyta; class Magnoliopsida; order Malpighiales; family Euphorbiaceae; genus Macaranga; species Macaranga tanarius. Next base: position 4,397 of record CATIWO010091802.1, on the reverse strand, counting down.
AGTTGCAATTGCTGTTAAGCTTGTCTATTAGGGCCAGACATTTTACTGCTCACAGTGAGTGCCCTATTTTGCCCGAATGGATTCTAAAATCCATAATTACTTTCATACTTATCTGAATTAAGTGATTCTAATTGAAATTTGTAGTAGACAGATGGCCCTAGCTTCAGTAGCAATTTGGGGGTTATTGGATTTTTATATGCATCTTTAAGTTATATTGAACTATGAGCTTATAGTTGCACTCTGTGAGTTTAAGGTGAATTATAATGTTTGATTATTGGAATTAGTATATAATTGTGTGTAGGAGTTGGAAGAGATAGAGGAGACCTATTCAATAGGGGGAGCTTTTCTTGTGAGAAGTTGAAGCTTGTTGGTAAGTAATTATTAATATAATGTATATATATAGTGATTTTTATAAAACTATAGTTATTTGATTATATTTAGTTAGTGTATGCCATTTGTGGTGTCAAGAATGATAATTGTATTGTATATATTATTGGTGGTGAGAATATGGAATGCTTGATTGAAAGTGTGTTATGAGAATTGTTAATAATGCAAGCCACTTGAGGTGGTATGATTATACATGTATTGTTATGAGAATAATGAATTCATATACATTGTGATTGATGTAAGGAAATGTGAGGTATACGTATGATAGTGGAGACTGAACTGGGCAGAGAGCCTCCACTGAATATAAAACTGAGACTAAGCTTGGTAGAGAGTCTCAGATGTGGCCATTCATGTGAGAAATATAAATGTGTGAGATCTGAGACTGAGCTAGGCAGAGAGTCTCGGGAATGGCCACTTGAATATGAAAAATATGAAATATATGAGGAATAAGTAATGTGTGAGAAATATGTGATGATTCCGGCCGAAAAACTAACTTGCATAAATATGCATTGATACATTGTGTATATATATGTTGAATGTAAGTTGTGATTGTGAAGATTATGGTTATAGATTACTTGAAATGGTGTAATTTAATGTATATGGAACACTAACAATGTAGTTTTGATGTTGCAATATCTTGTTATGATGTTTGAAATGTTATATAGGTTGTTAGACACGACCATGTGGTGTTTAAACATGGCCGTGCATAAGTATGCTATTAAATTTAGGACCTCAAACACGACCATATGCCTTTTTGGCACGACCATGTGCATTCTTGAGGAAAAATGTGTCAATTCAGGTACGGCCATATGCCCTTTTAGCATGGCCGTGTGGTTTCAGGAGGAAAATGTGCCGAATCAGGCATGGCCATATGCTATTTTAGCATGGTCGTGTGGATTCAGGGGATACAGCCATGTGTTTTTGTGACATGTCCGTGTGTGTCCAGAGGAAAAATGTAAGCCACAGGCACAGCCGTGCATGATTTTCATATGGCCGTGCGAGCTCAGTGTGTTGAGTTTTCAAACTTAGGCATGGCCGTGCGCAGCTTTATTGATGAATTCTTATGGTTTGATGTGTAATAATATTATTTATATATTTTCCTTAATTAGTTCTTGAGGATTATTATATGTATGATTATATTATCAATTGCTTATTAAGTCGCAAGCTCATTCTTTTGTAATTATATTTTTCAGGCACAGATAGTTAGATAGACTAACTTATGGTGTGTTGTTCGATAGAAGCTTGGAGTGTGTCCTAGTTGTGAGCTCAGGTGGGTTAACAGCAGGCTTGGTGTCGACATCTTCATCCTCATGAGCATTTCACCATTTTGGCATTAGGGATTTTGTAATGAGATTATGTTGTTTTCATATACATATGTAAAGTTTATGTATATTATATAAACTTATACTTTTATATATAAATTATATTTTGAGAAAATTTTTCTTATTCATATATTGTTGTAATTTGGGGACACATGTATGTGGTACCTTGAGGGTACTACATAAAACACTTACCAATTTAAAAGCTTTGCCATACAAATTTCGGACTCGAGTCAGCCAATCGTCAGCTTTATCAAATATTAGGCCATAAATATTGCTTATCTTTTCCTCGTTACTGAGTTGCAACGTCGTAAAGGCCTTCTCTATAGTCTTAATCCACTAATCAGCCTGGCCTGCATCCAATGTACCGTAAAAGTCATATGCTCCATATTTCTTCGCATGCTCAATTATGTCTTTAAAGTCTTTTATATTTCTTTTTATCCTTCTCAACCATCACAGTTGCCATAGTGCGTGCTAATTTTATAGCATCTATATGTATTATTTACGGCACTGGATAATTAGCTGCATTTTTTAACACCGGCGATGGCGGTTGGCCGTTACATGCTCTTCTCGGTACATTAAAGTATAATATGGGAGCGTTAGGCATCGAACTACCTTGTTCGCTCTCTATTTTGATCCCTCGTATATTATCTCTCTCATTTCTAACAAAGGCTACTGATGGGGATAATTCTTGCAATAGGCTTCTATCCTTACTTATACTCTCTGCTCGCTCTATCAAATTCATTCCATTTGCCTGAACACCTCAACCTCAACCTCTACCCCTCATTCTACCTCTAGGCCTACCACAAACACCTATTCTGCCTCCTCTAATTCTTGTTATCTTCCTGTAAATTCAAAATTAACTCACTTTAGTAATTCCAACCATTGAATGTTAGGTTACCAGCTAACATCCATCTCACACACATATTTCTTAATTTTCACAAAATTTTACTTAACCTAGGTCTTATAACTTAAACTTCCAAAACCTATCGAATCCATCAAAAGCCTTGTCCTTATAATTTAAACTTTCAAACCTAGGCTTTCAAATACAGACTTTCAAACCTAAACTTTCAAACCTAGGCTCTCAAATCCAGAGTTTCAAACCTAGGCTCTGATACTAAAATTATGACACCCCTCGCCACCAGCACCTACGTCATCCAGCACTAATCCTCTGGCTGTCCAACCGAGGCACCGATGTGGAGAGACGTCACTTCTAAGTTAAAATCTAATATCACTTTATCATACAACATTTTCGAATCATTCAACTATCAGAAACACACACACACACACACACACACACACATATATATATTAAATTACTAATAACATTCATCTAAGAATAAATGAGGATGATGGCATGCTCAAAACCGCTGAACTGATATAATATACATAACTAGTGTTTTATCACAGGTGGGATAAAAATGGAAAGAAGGTTATACATGAATATCTACAAATGTACACCAAAAATGAATATTACTCAACTATCCAACATGAAGGTCTAACATGTGCTGGAGAGTACCGTGATAACTATAACAAAAGTACAATTACTCCCCATCACAAGCCCTACCATAAAATAAATGAGAGAATCTAGACGTAGCTAAGTCCAGGTCAGGGAGACCCGGACCCCGTAGTGGTTGCGTGTGTCACCATCACCACTGTCAAACAACCATCTAAAAAGTCTTATCTCTCGGTATGGGTTTGATAATCTACTGCGATAGGCTCTAACGCTACTCTGAAGGATAAGACAACATCTGTATCATGTCAGATGAAAAAGTAGATGTTTGTCTCTGCTCCATTTACTTCGTAGGTCATCGCCATCCAGAGTATCACCATACTATTTACACTATAAGCACTAACTAACCTAAGCTGAAAAAAAAATGAAAATAGAGTGGTGAGTATTTTCTCAAGAAAATACCTAGTGAGTAGACAGACTATAATGTTGTCTCAAGAAATAACATGAATAATCAATAACCGTAACATTTTAAAAATAATCAAAATCATTTCCACCATACTCATAAAATATCATAAAGATTAAACAAGTTTATAATCAAATCAAAGAATTATTTAAAATAAATCTTTAAAGATTCAAATCTAACTTTCCGAAAGTTAAACTTCCTTTTTGCCTTTCGTATATTTCAATCAACTTTTCTTTCAAATTTCCATTCTCATATTATGAATAGTATAATATAACACAGTACAGTTTTCCAAACATATTCAGGAGCAAGTCAGGTTGCTATCGATATGACAGGTACTAGTCAGCACATCGAAGGTTCAATCTAGGTATGCATACCGATCTATAAACGACTCGAATTAGCCCCAAAGGCATTCATGATTCTCGATCGTTATCCTAAAGATAGTTATCATAATCACATATCTCATTTCCGTCAATTCCTCATTGTACTCTAGTGATAAAAATATCAATTACAAGTGAGTTGTTGTGTCCCGAACACAGTTTTACATTTCACAGAATCCAACCGTACTCCGGGCACGGTCTTACTACAACCTTTCCTTTTCAGTATACGTGTGCTAGCATATATATATAATACATTCTCTATTTACTTTTATTATTTTTATTAATTTATAATGATGATAAAAAATAATAATAACAATAATAATAATAATAATAATAATAATAATAATAATAATAATAATAATAATAATAATAATAATAATAATAATAATAATAATTAT
>CATIWO010091792.1:0-10261 GCA_949673435.1 Macaranga tanarius | reverse complement strand
TTGGTTAATCAATCATCATGCATCTTTAGAATTTGAGAAAAGTTCCTGAACTCGAAAGATCCATTTCTGTGGAGAGAATGAACTACGAATAATAGTCATTAGTCGTTATTGCAATGTGTAGTAGGTCAAGGAAATTAGAGAATTCTGCTCCATTTGGTTTGAGGGAAAGTATTCTTATCTTTTGATATTTGGTAGGTGCCTGCAAAATACTTTTCGCATTTGCTAACTCGATTTCTCTTTTCATAATTTAATATAATCGATTTTTTTTAAAATTTTTTAATAATAGATAGGATGTTAATTTCTTAATTTGTTAGTGATGCTATTTTACAATTAGGCCTAATATATTAGCAATTCAGCAACCCCTTGAATTTAGCATTTCTGTATACATTTCAATTTGTTGAAATAAGACTTATCAATACTTCTCACACTATTTTGAGATGTCCAAATGATATTTTTATGAGTTTTAAAAAAACTATTTAAGTTATATTTTTAGCAAGTTGATATATAAGAAATGGGTTGTAGATGTATTAAATATCAAAACTTGGATTTATCCAATACAATTTCATTTGATTTCAATGGTAGTTTTAGTCTAACGAGTTTATTAATTTAATTTTGCGCTCAAAATTGAAAGTTATATTTATAGAATTTAATGAGTTTTATTCTTAATTTGATATTACATAGGGAGACATACTGTTGTCTAAAGATAATTTTCCTTTGCAAATTGAATTTGCTAATGTAAGCGTGTGTATGATATAATAATTTACATTTCACAGAATAAGTTTTATTATAAGCTTTGACTGAAACAATAAAAAGAAGGGATCCAATCCTTCAAAAAGAACCAACAAGGCATAGACAAAAGAACAGGCACTCAAGCCAATTAGTGTCTTTAACATTTTCCTTATCTTGGTAAAAACAGTTCAGTCATCTCTATATTATTATACCCTCTTACTAAAAAGTCAGCACTTCTTCCCATGACACTGTTTGTGCAACTTTAAACCAACAACAAATTTTAAAAAATAATGAATAATTGAGGGACCCAGTTAAAAAATAAATCATATTGTTCCAATGGAGAGGATTGGAGAATACAATTTTTAACTTTTACTCCAACTGTTTATCAATGGTACCACCAAGTAAAGAATATGAGGCCTAATGACATGAAAAAGAGAGGCACATGCAATTAGAAGATACATGAGCTGTAAAGCCTTCACATATTAACAGGAATATAAACCTTCTTACTTGCTTCTAACAGCTAAGGACACTTTTGTTTTTTCTCTTCCAGTTGTTGGGGATTGAGTCAGTCCATTGTTGAGTTGAGCCAATTTCTTCTTGTCTAGGTACCTGAAATTCAATTTGTCTGTACTCTGTATCAAAGACAGTTTTTGTCTTAGCTGATAAACTCCTTACGTGAGTGGACTTGATTTATGTTTAGTTCTTTTCTTGGGCCAAGACAATATTATTACTTGTCAATTGTGTTGAGATGTTTGATATTTCTTGGGTTAAAAGAAAAAACAAAATGAGAAAAGATAGATGTGAAGGGAATAAAGTAATAGATTCATCAAATGACAACTTAAAATTCAATGTCTTAAAGACTTGGCATACTGAAAAGAAAAATGGCTCCTTTGGGTTTCTTGTGTATACTTGACCATATTGGCACTAAAGTTCATACCAAATGTGAAATTAATTTCTGGGTTTTTTTTTTTATGTAAGAAAAGAATAATATCTAGCATGAAACAATTAGGTCTTTGAAAAAAAAAAAGAACAATTATGTCATTTTTTGGTTGGATGTGTTTTAATGCACCTGTATACAATTAGATACTTTTAGCTTCATTTAAAACAGAAAAAGGAAATCTTTAACATTCTTAAGCAGCTGCCCTATTGATTAGGCAAGGATTCTATGTATAGAAGGACCACTGCACAGTGCTCTGAGACTAATGCACTAGTGGTCCAATGCCCACTTTCAAGCTTAAGTTGGAAAGCAGAATAGAGGGTTTCCACTTCCATCTCAACAGGACAACTAAGAGCTTTAAAAGGACCTTATATGCATTATTGGAATATTTTCTTCTGCATTCTGTTTGTTGCCTTCTATAATGCTCTCAAAAAAGAGAAGGTATACAAGTGCTGGAGAGTTTTTCTACTTTATAAGATCTGCCCAGTTCGAATTCTAGAGTAGTCAAAGTTACACATAAAAAAAAAAAAAGATTATTTCTAATGGAAGGACAATTTGAGTGATAATCTTATATAATAAGCTCTTTTCTTGAACATCATATTATAAGCTCTTCATGTCCATATCTTTTGAGTTCTTTTACTAAAGAAATTTTGAAGCAATCATCACATCCATGAGAGAATTCATGGCACCAGACAATAAAGAGAAGAAATTTACTTGCTTTCCAGCAAGTAAAAGTGAGAAGAAATTTACTTGCTTTCCAGTAAGTAAAAGTGAATAAAAAAAATAATGACCAACTATTTCAGAGGTCCATTTAACAGGGTAATGAAGAGATGAACTCAATTCTTGATCTGTTAGATGCATGTGTGATTAATGGAGAGCAAGAATAATTAACCTTGTTTGACCAACATATCATAATAAAAATAAGATTTGGCATTCATAGCAAGAATAATTAACTACAATTGCTAAATCATATATTGAGTGATGCACAATCTTTTATAATGATAAGTTGGTCTACCAGTACAACTAGTTATCCTTCAAAGCAAATTAAGAGCAAACATGTAGATTTTAGTATTTAGAGAATTGTTTAAGATCAATTCTGATAAAGCATTGCAAATATTGGTCACCAATCTAGCAAAATTTGATGAATGTAACATATAGTTAGCCATACAGTGTTAGTTTCCCAATATTTTATGATGGGTCCATCATACATAGTGAGAAAATAAATTATGCTAATTATTAATTTTTTATTATTATATCTCATTACTAACTTTGTTTTTCATTTTTAACAAAAAGATAAATAATAGGTAAAAAGATAAATAATCGGTAATCTTAAATTTTTCATCATTTCAACAATTGAAAAATGAACATATATTATAATTATTCAATAATAATAGCCAATGAAGCTTGGCCCAACGGTTAAGTGGAGGTCTTGGGTAGGGGTGAGCATGAGTTTCGAATTGACCGAACCAAAAATTGAACCGACTCTGTTTGGTTCGGTTTGGTTTGTTTTTTTAGGATTTTTAAATTTTTAGAACCGAATTGAATTGAAATTTGGTTTGGTTCGGTTTTGTATACAAAAATTTTGGTTAACCGAACTTTTTTTTTATTTTTATATTTCTAAATATTTTTTAAAAAATATATACTAATTTAATATAAAAATAAAAAAAAAATTATATTTTTTAAATTTTCGGTTTGGTTCGGCCGGTTCGATTTTCTGCCTATAATTTTTGACTTTTTTATAACCAACCGAACCGAATCGAACTTTAATTCAGTTCGATTTTGAATTATTTCAGTTCGACCAAAAAAATTGACCAAACCGACTGAATGCTCACCTGTAGTCTTGGGACCTTGAGGTCCGAAGTTCGAATCCTAGGGACCTCAAGGTTCCAAGAATTTATCAAAAAATATATATATATATATCTTGTAATTGATAGCTTATAAGTTGTTATTTGTAATAATTTGAGTTATTAATAGTTTGTAATAGTTAGTTTGTAATAGCTTGTGACAATTTGTAGTATCTGTGTTGATATCTATGAACATTGTTATAAATACTACGGTGTAACAGTTGATATGTATCCTACAAAAAAAAAAAAAAAATGCATACCACTTATTTTCTAATAGGCTAGTGTATAAGTCTTACAAAGAAAATAAAGTCTAGGTAGTAATGATTATTTTCAACCATATAGCTGTATTCTTCTCCTAAAAGACATCATTAGCTATACACTTACTCATACTAATGGAGAAATTTAGTCACCATTTGATCATGACAAGAGTATGGATTAAAATAAGATTTTTGTACAAAGATATATTTTTTTTCTTAAATAAATTGAACTACAGGTCTACAGCTCATGTGATGCATATAGACCACTATTGTATTTTGAATAAATGAATTTTCTCAGTGAACACAAATCCATCGGTACCATAGTTAGGAGGTTACTATTAAAAGAAACAACACAGGCAATAATAAGCTTAAACTAATTAGTTAATTAAAGAATCATAACAATTCATATGGGGGCAGTTGTAAAATAATCCATGGTTGTTGAAGAACATACCAGACCACATTAACAACCTGCTTCTGTTCATAGTGTGAATTGAATCTCTCCAGTAGCAATTAATTAATTTTTATGTTTTTAAAATTAATTATTTTCATGGAACCAGGAATTCATGAAAAAAAAATAGAGAAAAAGCAACTGAGAATATCAGAATTCTTTAGGGGAGGAAAGATAAATAGAATCAAACTGCCCCTTTGACAAAATGAATTAAATTCACACTGGTTACACTAAAACTTGAATAAATTACTTGAGAGAGTTTATTGTGGACCAGCTACCTCAATATTGACATTCCTCAGTTCTTAAATTCTTGTCTTCTTGTCATTACTCCTCTCCTTTGACAATAAGCTTTCAAGGTATCCAACCAAACTTGAGCTAATTGAAAACTGTCACATTCAACAAAGATTTGGGGAAGAAAAAGAAGCATACATTTCAATTTTTTTCTTAACAGGCAACAGTAAAATGTAACTTAGATGTATAAATTTATATTACTTGTGCAACTGAAGCATTGTGAATCAGCATTTATTCAAGAGCAATTCTTTTAACATATATCAGCTTTGCATTTCAAAGATGTAACAAATGGAAAGGGATCAACAACCTATATGGGGAACATCAGCAATGTACCCTTCATCTACACGTGAAATTTAACAACACATTAACATTTCAAGATTAATGGGGAACTCACAAATCAATGAACTACTAACAAACCTACACCAATGCAATTCACAAGCAAGAGAAGCATATTAGACTGAGCTTTGCTCTGCTGTCAAAGTTGCTTCAGTCATTTTTACAATGTACTAGACATTATGACATCCTTGAGCACTAAAGCTTGATCGAGCAACTGTGTCATCCTGTTTTGAAAATAATTCTGAACCATCCCCAGCAGATTGGTTTCTTCTCATTTGAAAGAGACCTTTCTCATTACCGCGCGTCTTGGATCGAGATATTCCTTTGATACCATATCTTGCACTTCCAAATCTAGAGCTAAAAGCTCGTTTTCCAGACTCAACCCCATCAGCCTCACCCAAAAATCCAGACTCCCCTTCTGTACCAGCCATGAGTTCCATCAAATTGCTCCGAAAACCTAAATCCGAATATACTCTCCGTGAATCCTTAACTGATTTTACACCTAGTTTGCCATCTATACCAACCAAATTCTCTTCTCCTACACCCTCTGGTCTTAGACCAAACTGGGTGTTTTTCAATTCAACTGGACGTCCCATCGTCTCAACCATCATACATGGATTGTTAAATCCATTCCATGAATGAAGAGGGACCAATTTACTTAATGAGGTTAGCCAACCAGCCACCTCTTTCATTGCTGGTCTCCTCTCCCTACAGGACCTCACACATTTAGTAGCAATCAAGGCCAACTGCTTTCTAGTCATAGGATCGTTGAGTGGGGCAATTCTTGGATCATAAATAGCACCAAGTTTCCCCTTCTTTACGAGTGGAATAGCCCAATCCACAATAGAAGGTGGTGAATGCCCTACATCAATAGCCTTCCTTCCACTAATAATCTCCAACAACAAAATCCCAAAGCTAAAGACATCAGTTTTAGTACTCAAATTATCTGGAGTAACATAACATGGATCAAGATAACCAATAGTACCAGCAGGTGGGGTTGACTTAAGCCTATAATCATCATCAATACCACACCTTAATGCTAAACCAAAATCACCCAATCTTGCATTAAAATTCCTATCAATCAACACATTAGCAGACTTTATATCTCTATGAATTATTGGTGGGTTTTGTGAGTGTAAAGTGTCAACAGCCTTAGCAATTTGCCAAGCTAAACGAATTCTTCGACCCCAATTGGGTGGTCTTGAATTTGAATGAAGAACATCATAAAGAGTACCATTACTCATAAACTCAACAACAAGCAATCTATCTTTAGTATCATTTGCAAAGCCTAATAAGTTTACCAATCGTGGGCTATGAATCTTTGACAAGATCTCGATCTCATTATCCACTTCTTGACCAATTTCAAGACCTTTCGAAGGTTTCTTGATAGCAACATGACGTCCCCGGATAACAGCCTTGTAGACACAACCATGGCTGCCTTTACCCAACAGTTTCTGATCAGAGAAACCATTAGTAGCTGCCTCAAGATCACTGTAATGAAACTGCTGGATCTTGATAGGCTTTTCCTGCTTATCCTGGGTGGTTTGAGAAACTGGTTTTGAGATGGAAATGGCTGACTCTGCCTTGCAAGAGAGGTATCCCATCAAGAAAATTCTTGAAGATAAATGGGCTCTTGATTCTTCACCGAAATAACAATCAAGAAATGATTGAATCAACTACAAAATATTCAAGATTTAATGTTTTTTATTTGTTGTGTGCGAATGCTACATGAAGAAAAAGAGAGAGAAAGAGGAGGGTTCGAAGAAGTTGAGTTTAAGAAGGAGATAAGAGTTGATTTGTGTTGACATGAAAAATGAAACTGTGATATTATGTGGCAGATGATGAGATGGATCGAAGGAAATGGGAAAATTTTGTTGGGTAATGTAAAGAAAAGGAGCCCACCAAATTGGAATCCCAATGCTATTTTCATGCCATAAAATAAGGCACCTTTGCTTTGCTCTATTACTGTATTTTATACTCTATAGTTGTCTGTCCCTTTCTTCTACTCATTTTGCATTAATACACATTCATTCATCTCCATTGAGACACAGTTGTTACTTTTAACACATTTCCCACTATGTACAAACTAGTTATATATATATATATATTAAAATTAATTAACATTATTTATTAATAAATTAAACATTTATATAATTAAATATTAATATGGGTTCAATAGAAACAGTAAAGTGTAAAAAAAATAAAATATCATATGCATATGTAAATATTATTCTTCACTTCCTCACAGTTATTTTTTTCAACTTTTTGATTTTAAATTTTCAGTTTACATGCAATCTTTTTTTTCAATAAGAGGTGGGGATGAAATTTAAGCGATTGTTGTTTTTATATTAAAATAGGTTATATAAAACAAACTCCTTTGTTTTAATTTTGTTTCTATTTAGTAGATTTTGCCTTTTTTAGAGTGGGGTTTTTGGATTTAACTATTTGTTCTTATGGAGAGCAAAAATTTATGCCTCATACTTGAAAATTTAGTCATTCACAAGATGACAATGAAAAGAAGTTAAAAGCATCATCACCTAAACTCGTTTTTTGGATTCATTCATTCATGGGATAGGCTCCAGTTAAATATTCCATCTTGCCCTAAACAATATTTGAAATAAAAGAAAAGACCACTATATTCACACACATTTCTTACAATAATTGATAATTGGTTATATCTTTGACTTAATAATACAATAAGCGAAAGTATCTGTTAGATAACATTAATATTTTATTGATTAAAAATCTCTTTCCTGATAATTAAAAAAATTCATGAGCATACGTGAAATGGTAAAGAAAAAATAAAAGAAAAAAGGCTCTCAAACATATAGACAAAATTACTTAAGGCAAAAAGTTGGTTCTCGAACATATGGAGAAACTTACAATTGAATTGGAAGAAATGCGAGTTCAACGAAGAATACAAAAATAAATAAATGAAAAAGTGGTTTAATGATTATTTTTTTTTAAAAAAGTATTATAAGATGCAATGGTTGAAATTTCATCATTATTAATTTATAAAATTAATTATTATCTAAAAAAATAAGACTATTTTTTATTATATAATTCATTAATATTACATATTTTTTTTATTAATAAAAAAGAATAAGAAATTAATTTGATCGATTGCTTTGTAGGGGGGTTTAGTGTAAGGCTTGTTTATGCAAAATAATAATTTTGTTGCTTTTTTTTTGTTATCCCCAAGGTAAGGTCGCATGTCCCTTTCCTAACAATAACCATTACCAAAGGCCCAAAGGGGAAAACCCATCACACCAACCTTTCTATTCATTTTTTTACTAAATTTTGGACCCAAATGTTGTCTAACCTTAGAAGGAACCAAACCCACTGTTCTTGAAAGGAGAATTGCAACTTCCCCTTGAATGAAAGAGCACATGGGTCAGGAACTCAACCTTGTTTTTTGATATAATACAACTTATGATTGGCATTTGGCAGTAGGAGAGAGCCATATCTTAAATATATGATTATGGCTATGATTTGTTTTTTATCCATCTCAACTTAATGCTGAGCCATCACTTTCCTTGATTATTATAACAACCGTTGCTTCTAAAATCACCACAAAGAAGTTTCTTGATTATTTTTTTTTGGGAGGAATGGACGAGGTTATCATCGAGCAATATCTGATGCCTGACAAGGTTAACCCTCGTCCTTTAATCTGTTACTTTTTTTTTTTTTTTTTCCTAAAAGGGGTTTTTTGTTTCTATTTTTTTATTAACTAAAATAGAAATTTTATTTATAAGATAGAGTACAATTAAGAACTTTCGTATGTCACAAACATTGTTAAGAGCAAAAGTTCCCCAATACCCTAATAACAAATCAAGATAGAAAATTAGCTTTTCTCCAACAGTGACCGGATATGGAGGAAGAAAATTCTCAAAAAAAAAAAATAAAAAAAAATAAAAAGTCTAGGAAAAGCAACACAGACACTTACATCCACATTAAAAACAAGAGAATTCTTAAATTACGTGTTGGAAGGAACAAATCTCTATTTCCTGACTCACGTGTAAGCCGGGGCAAGTTTTGAAAAGTGCTTTGAAAAACATGCGTGTAAAAAGGCTCATCAGCAACTTTAAAAATTTCTTGAACAAAAGATCCTCTAAGCTTGTCGTAGACGCATAATTTAGCTGGCCCATTAAGAAAAACTTAATGACAAAAGATGATATGTAAGTATAACTTGTTAAGGAATCTGGTTCAACTCCACTAGTAAAAAACCCAAAATTTTAATCTGAATCTAATGAACCGAGCCCAATAAACTAAACATAATGAACTAAGCCCAATGAACCGAGCTCAAGAAATTAAGTCCAACGAGCCGGCCAAGAGGGCCTAAAGGCTCAGGGGCACGTGCCTCCCCACGTGGAGGCGCTGCCCGACCACTCCGCGCCGCCGCTACGGTGTGGCGCATGCCTCCCCTCCGCGGAGGCGTGCGCCTCTGTAGAAGACAGGTGCATGACTGTCTTCAACATTCGGCTGGTAAATTCACTCACCTCCTGACACCTTTTGAAAAGGAGAGAAATCTTTGCTGGTGAGAGTCAGAAGGCAGGTGAGTGATTTGGGGGGAATGGAGGGAATAAGAGGGAGAGGGGCATCTGGAGAAAGAGGAGAGAGTTTGGCTTGGAACCAAAAAAGGCAGAGAAACAAAAGAGGAAAAAACCAAAAAAACTGAAAAGGAAAAAAAGAAATCAAAGAAGAAGAGGCCTGAATTCGGGATCCTGACAGCAAGAGGAGCATTTCCGAATCAATCTGAGGGCCCAAACATTTTCAGATCAAGCTTCACAGTAAAATTCTTTTCTTTTAAATTCGAGTTTGATTTTCATTTTCTTCCTTTTACTCCTTATTCTTGTTGTTACAACATATGATTTTGATTTCTTTAGTGATTTAAGTTGTTTGTTATTATTTCCTGTTGCGTTAATTAAGAAATTGAGTTGTCTAAATTCTTAAAAATGTGAAAAATTATTCTCTGCCGGACTAAACAGAGGGCGAGTGCCTCCGCGTGTGGGAAGGGCGCCGCGTGTGGGAAGGGCACCGCCTTCCCTTGCGGAGGCGCCACCGCCCCTCCACGAAGGCGCGCACCTCCGTGAACCAGAGACGCATGTCTCCTACGTCTCAAACTACACAGATCCCTTATTATTATTATTATTATTTATATTTATTTGTCATTTATTTTCCCTAGTTTATAATTATTTACGGATGGGATTATTATTTTGTGTAATATTTTATATTGTTTTTCTTGGTAATTTTATCTATTTAGTGTGCATGATTTAATTTTTTTTATCAAAAAAGTTATTTGTTAATTTAATTTGGTTGTTTGATACTTTTGAAATATTTGTAATTAATTTAGATTTAATTTTCTTGTGGTAACTGAGCTAGAACTTAATTATTTATTTCTATTTTTCACTAACCTTTC
>CATIWO010091767.1:0-20010 GCA_949673435.1 Macaranga tanarius | reverse complement strand
TTGGGGTGAATCCTTGTGGTTTATATTGTATGCATACGAGGTATCTGTTTGATCTAGCGAGGGATCATGTGAATCCGGCTGTGAGAGCCATAGGAAAAAGAATTTGAATTGATAATGAGAAAGAGAGATTGAACTTATATATTGCTATTTTCCTTTAGGGAAAAGGGTTGAGATTATTTATGATGAAATAATTGAAATTGTGAATGATTGATAATAATGATGCAATTGTGATAATAAATCTTTCTTCCTTAATTATGATTGAGGTGTAACCTCCAAATAATCAATAGATGAAAAACTGTTGTGATAATCGTATATTATGGGATTTACTATTGGAAATGTCAAGGGAATGGAATTTTCTTAACTTTGGAATTTCAAAACTGTTAGAGGTTTTGTGTTTATTCATGTAAGTACTTTGGCTATAAGTTTTTGTGATGACATTTATTGTATAACTTGAAAGAAATAAGGATTTATTTTATGTTTTGAAAGGTTTGAGTTCTATTTCAGAAAAAGGAAAGAAAGTACATTCTTGATTGATTGGATTTATCAAAACTAAAGTATTTGATGAGTTTTGTGAAAGAGAAAATTATATTCTTGATGGATTTATTTTAAAAAGGGGTTTTATAAATTGAGATTTATCGCTGAAAAAATATTTGAAAAAGATTTTAGATTGAGGTTTTATCTTAAAAGATATTTTTACTGCTTACTGGGTAATTTCTATTGAAATTACTCACCACCGTTTTTAAAATGATTTTCCCAGATTGAGTTAGTAGATAGAGCTGGAGGAACCTATGACTGTATATTGGACTACGATGGTCTACGAGGTTTCTGGAGCAGAGACTTCGGTGCGGCATGTCATCTGCCATGATGCCGATGCCGAGTTGGCTTTTAAGGTTTCGGTAGTATCTATAGGAGCAGATGTTCGAGTTTCAGCAGTGCGAGAGGAGCGTGAGGATAGCGTTCATACTATTTTTCGCATTACTCACTTCGCTGGATGTTCAGGTCACCCTTTCTTGGGTGTGATGCAGTCATGTGGATGCATCGGATTTTGGCTTTTTGCTAGCAGCCATTTCCTACACCCTTCAGAGCGTGTCACCAGAGTGATATTTGAGCCAGTGGGCTAGTATTTTGTTAAGGGTTGACCTAGACTTGTGCTGCTGTACTACCTGTATCTTTCACCACCATCTTATTCCGGACTGAGATCCGAGGTTTATGTATGGAGATTAGATGCTAGGGCTATTAATATTGTATCTTGTAATTATTGTATTAGCATCTAGTACTCTGAAATTATATTCTTTTGAGATTATTGTATATATTCATGTAATGGATGGATGGTTAGCACTATGGTGCATATGATGTATTTTTTTATATGGAATTGTGGTTGATCTTAGAAATATGTGATAAATGAAAGAAAATGAATGGATGTAGCAACATTAAGCAAATATCAAATAAGGTTTAAATTTGTACATGTTAGTGTGTATATATAACCTTACAAGCTCATTAAGCATAATAAGTGGATTAAGAAGATAATTACTGTAGATAATTGTGTATTAATGGTTGTGTTAAGGATGAGGTGTGACATTATTAGTAGTTTTCTTGACATGTATTCTGAAATAAAGTTATAATTGCTCTTCATTGAAATAAAGTTTTTTGACATTTTTTTGAAATAATATTTTTATAAAGAAGTGACAATTTTAATTTTTATATGTATTTTATTATTTATATAAACATAAATTTTGAAAAAATACATTTTAATTTAGTAAGTATATCTTATATAAATACATTTTTGTATTAAAAAGGAATTATACACTTAAAAAGGACTGTTGTTAGATATTTTTTAAAATAAGGTTATTATCACGTTGTTCATTCTTTTACTTGCACAAGTTTTTCTTTTGTTTCATATGCATGACAACTTCTGTTCATTACATTTTTTTTTGGGTCATTGTTCATTACAGTTTATTCTTTCGATAGGAAAATATAATGTCAAAATTTGTTTCCTTAGAGCAAGTAGTTTAATGATAATTAAAACATATTTGATTACTTTGGAATTTTTTCGCTAACCACATATTTCACATTATATGTGTAGGTGATGAGGATCAGCGTGTGCTTAAATGTTTGGCTACTACGGAACTATGCAAGCCAAAAGTCTATTAGAAAATACAACTTTAAGTCTTTTTATGTGCTTGAGTTGGAGGTGGAGTCGCCACTCGGGTGAAATTCGGGACACACTGTACAACAACTGGATTCCATGGAAGGGGGCCCAATAGCCGTCCTCAGAGATTGGGTTCGGAAATTGAGAATGGGCTTTTGGAATGCCCATCCGACCTTGCGATCGGCCTCCATTTGTGTTTCGTGTTTTATTATTTTTAAATATTTAATTATTTCTTTAATTACATTCAAAAATACATTTGCTTCCAAAGAAGTTTTAATTTTTACAATTTAGTCCAAATTTGTTATTTAATCCATTTTTATGCAATTATGTCTGATTCACAACATACATCCACGCAATATCACCATTCATCCACAATTAACAATAAATAAAATAACAAAAATAAATAAAACGTGCATACAAAGAAATAGGGGGAGGATAAATAAAAACAACATTTTTTCACACACAATAATAAAAAGAATAAAATAAAAAACCAAAAAAATAAAAATAAAAATAAAAATAAAAATAAAAATAAAAATAAAAACAAAATCAAGACTAAAGTATAGTAATCCGTAAGAATATCAAGTCTATACGCCTGCGAAAAAATTATTGATCAATCTATTAAAAATACCTACAAAAAATAAAAAGTCAGTACACAATAAAATAATCAACAACTAAATTCCAACTAGGTTGCATATTAAGTAATTACAAAAGAAAAAATTGAAACTAAATCTAAAATTAATTAAAATATTTTACAATATCAAATAACCTAATTTTATTAAATTAATTATAGAACAAATACTTATTTAATTTATATATCCCTAGTTAATCCAATCACTCTTAATTAATAGTAAAATAAAAAAGCAGAAATGAATAAAAATATTACACAAAAAGTAAGAAAGCTAAAAATAGGAATTAGTAACCAAAATTAAAAAACACAATAAAATAAATAAAATAGGAAAAAAAAACTAGCTAATCTAAGCTGAAGGGAAGGACGGAAGTAGATGCCTTCCACATGCTTCCTCTCAATATATTTTTTTAATAAAATTTATTTTTTTAACAAAATTTTGAAAGAAAAATCAAAAAACAAAAATTAAAAATAAGAACCAAAAGAGATTAAAAAAAGAAAATTAACCCAATAAAACAAATCAATTAGAAGAAAATATTTACCTTCAGATTCACCTTGAAACACAGTCACCTCTAGAAAATATTGTTGTGTTGGAATTGAATTGAGATATCGGATTCCTCCAGAATGCAAAGGATAATTATATTTTCTTTAATTTTGTCAATTAGTTTTTTTAAAAAAACAACCTATATCTATAAATTTTATTTGAGTGTCTCCGCTCTTAAACCTAATTGAAGCTAGAAAAAAAAAATCAAAGATAAAAAATAAAGTCAAAATAAAAATAAAATGCAAATTTTTATTTTTTTCGGTGAACCTCCTCCCTTTTTTCATCCCAAATTCCCAATCCAATATATAATGGTTATGAAATTCAAAAAATCCCTCAATCCCACTAATCCCTCAAATTCTGAAATAATGCAAAATTATCCATTTAATCCTTCAACTTTTTTAACTTCCCTTTTTTTGAAAGAAAAATAATAATAAACTACAATTTAATTCCTAAAAATGATATTTTAAGTACAAAAATATTAAAATTTATTATTTATTTGTTTACTTTTTAAAAAAAAAATTTTGAACACAATTATCTTGTATTTTAAAGGCTCTCTAAAATCGTTCTTCATTTCCTTTCATAACAACAAATCTCATGAGATTAATAAAATAGTGATCATCATAGATTTTTTTTTTTTGGTTTTGGACCGGGCCAAATTCAAGTGTCAACAGTTTGCCTTCTGTTTTTTTAAAAATCAAAATCCAAGCAATGTAATAAGATTTATGGAAAAGCACATACAAATATTGTAATGATTTTTGAAAAAACGTATATGTAAACAATGAAAAAGATACATATTTTTATTTTTCGATATTCGGAGTGAGATGTTTGAGAAAAAGTTTAAATTTTTTTGAGCCAGATGTTTGAAATTAGATTTAAAATTTTGGAATCAAATGTCTAAAAAGATTTTGATTCTCAGAGCTAGATGTCCAAGAAAAAATTTTAATTGTCGGATTGAGATGTCCGAAAGAAAATTTTAATTCTCGGAGCTAGACGTCCAAGAGAAAATTTTAATTTAGTACCATCAATCTTGATGTTCAAAATCAATAAGTTTTTAATCAAAGAAAATAGTCTCGTGCCATCAGTCTTGATATACAAAATCAAGAGGTTAGAGACTTTTTGCTAAATTTTGTCCCTTATATTTGAAGTCAAACTATCCGAGAGGACATCCTAAATTATTTATGTCAGCTTTGATGCACAAAATTAAGAGGTTTCTGAAAATAATTCCAAGCCGTCAATATTGATGCATAAAATCAAGAGGTTTTTGAAAATAACTTCAAGTCGTCAACCTTGATGTTCAAAATCAAGAGGTTTTTTCTTTTAAAGAAAATAATAACTTTGTGTTATGAGATAAAAGCCTTATAGCCACTTCCGGCGTCAGGCGAGGTCAAAAGAATATGTCGTATAGCCATCTAAGTATTAAGCGAGGACAACTGAAATACGCCGTATAGCCATCTGGGCATTAGGCGAGGACAACTGAAATGTACCACTACGCATTAGATATAGACAAATAAAATAAGCTGTTTAGCCATCTAAGCATTAGGCGAGGATTAACAGAATTGCCATATAGCCTCTGGGGCATCAGGCGGGATCAATAAAAATGAGCCATATAGCCATCTGGAGCGTTAGGCGGAATGTCATTTCTTGAAAGATTTTACTGTTGGCCTGCATTCAAAAATACATATCCAAATAATACATGATTGTGATCTTTAAAAGCTTTTAAAAGTGACGTTGACAACATAATCTCATATGATGTGGAAAACATGTATTATTCTAATACGTGCATATAAGAGATTCAAAAGTAATTTTGTAAAAAAATTTCATATATGCATGAGCTATTAGCTGGAGAACAAATGGTTTTGAATGACTTTATAAACATCAACTAGCCAAATGCCTCTTCTGGTCTTCCCTCTATCAAAAAATCCAAATTTAAAAATTGAGTTTATCAAAGACTATTATTGAGACCAGTATTACATGATGAAAATAAAAATTGAGACCCTTAATGGTTAGATTGGGATGATGACAACAACAATTGCCCCCTACTGGGTTATGCTTTAGGAATGCTTCGTTGTTGTAGGACTATCATGATTATGCTCGATGTGAATGAGACACTTCATTTGGCCCTAGTAAGATACTTTATCACTCTTAAAGTTCACATAATTGCCTCCCATATTAAAATTATAACTAATTTTATTTTATATTTCCTCTTTTACCTAGGCCGCCTTCTTTTGAGAGTTTTCAAACCTAGCTGGGCCTTTCATTTTTTATTTTCATTCATTTTTCCTCTTTTGCCTAGGTCGCCCCCTTTTGAGAGTTTTCAACCTAGCTAGGTGGTTGAAAAATTATATTGATAATTAATCAATGTCTCTGCCATGCATCATGTAGGTCTATTTTTACCACTCTTATGATTGGTTGCTTAATGCTTGTATTGCTGGCTTAATGATTATTCGATATTTGTGTCACCACTTTACCTGCTGATTATTTGAGTTCACTGCTGATTTCAAAAAGTCCATGTCTGATACTTTATGTGCTAAAATTATGTCAATTATACCCATTTTATATTGTCACTCATTTGTTATAATTATGCACACTATATTATGCTTGTTATTGATCAGCCCTTTTGCGGATTTTTTGACCAACTATTTTTTAGCTCACAGTTGATGGGAATTTCACTTTGAATCTTTCGGATTGGCATCGTTGGTGTTTGGAAATGATTTATGAAAGTGAGTGCTGGAAGATAAACATGGTTGGCTCTTCAAGTATAGGTGGTATTGATAGATGGCGATATGAACATGAATTTTTCTTCCTTCTTTTTCTTATTTTTTCTCTTCCCTTTTTCTTTTTCTTTTTTTTTTCTTCTTCTTCTGTTTTCTTTTTTTTTCTCTTTTTTATTCTTTTTTTAATGGTTATGATCAATTTATTTTATAAAGAGAGAAATTAAAGTTTATGATGCCTAAAGAAAATTAAAGTTTGATTCCTAATATTTTAGTCTTTCGATGTGTCTTTTCTCTCTCTTTCTTTTTCTTTTTTTATTTTGAATCTCTCTTTCATTCAAGTATAATATAGTGTGTGCAATCATAAAAAATTTATAATCATATAAATTGAGCAATCTGACATTTATTAGCACAAAATAAAAAAGTCGAGCAAAACACTTATTCTAAATTATTACAGCCATAAGAGACAATAATAAAAACTATTTCTGAGTACTCGGCTTCAAGTCAGCTTTAATTTCTACTCTAAAGTGGTACAACTCATTAAAGTTTCGTATGCCCATATTTTTCAGCTTGCTAGCTAGAGGTGGAATGCAGACTTCTATGGCTATGAACTGTTGATCTAGTTTTGCAGGTTTATGCTTCATTTGAGCTAATTTTTCCCTCCATCTAGTCAAGAAGCTCGTGAATGATTCATTAGGTCCTTGCTTTGTATATTGTAACTCTTAAAGAGAGACTTTAAACTGAGAATTTAGCTCGTACTGCTTGACTAACGCTGAACACAACTCCTTCCAGTTCTGCTAAAAATGTGCATCTAGAGTGTAATACCACTTAATAGCAGCTCCTGTTAATGACATCGAAACCTATTTAATAATTTATACTTTAGTCAATCTAGTGGGGCTCATAAAAGTAACATAATGTCGAAGATGAAGGTAAGAGTCTTCGGTCCTATCATACTTCTTAATGTCTGTAAACTTGAACTTCAGGGGCAATGGTTTCTCTTCCTCCAAATCCATGTCAGCAAAATCATATTTGAGCCCATGCTTCTTTATTGTAGTCTGCAGCTAATCCATCTACTTTTTTATGTCTTTAATCCATTCTGGTTCAATTGCATCTTTCGTTGCTTTTAATTTTTCTTTAAGTGGCTCACCAACAACGGTCTTGGTTTTAAAGTCTTCTTCATCAATAGTCCTTTTTCCCTGCTATCTTAGTAACTATGTCTTTGAACATTTGTTGCATCTCATCCTTAAATTCTTTCAGAATTTCTTGCTTGAAAGACTCAGAATTAAAGTTGAAGGGTCCCAACATTCTATTTTCTTTTGATGTAGTCTCAATTGATTATATAGATTTTTGATATTAGTGAAACAAATTATCCTTGATTTACTTTCAAATAAGAAGAGACTTTTGGCTGTAAACAATAAATTTTAAAAATAAAAAATGAGTAACATATATGCATGAAATGTAAGTTATTTATAATTATTTACACTTATTTATAATCAAGAAGAACACAAATGAGTCACAAAAGTGAAACTTCTAACCTTATTTCTCCCCGTACACGTATTCAATAGTGAGTCTTTTTTTCTAGGATTTTTTATTTGGATTTTGATTATCATCGAGGGATAACAAAACCGACATGCATGCAATCTCTCGAGACGGTAATAGCAAACAAGTAGCAAATCTTATAAATAAAATTAAAGTCCACTATAACAAGCTATAATAGGAGGGTAGGGCCCAACCTAAAACAGTCCATTATTATTGGGCTTGAGCTTTATAAATAAGATTAATATATGACATTAAACATATGTATTTTGGGAAGAATCTAAGGGAAGCTGCTAAGCCACTATATGAGCTAGGTCTAGGGTAAGATCAAAGGCTCCCATAGCTTTATACTTTCCTTTCATCTCCCTACTCAAGGGTTCGAACGATGTACTCGATTGTACCCCACTATGAGTGACAATAGCTATATACCGTACCACCAGATTTGAATAAAATGCAAGCAACAGAGCAAGAACTACCGTCAGATTATTCAGGACTGAGTGCACAGTGTGTGAGAAAAGTGTTGTGAATGCAAAAGAAATAACTAAATAATTCAAAATAATAAAATATGAAATACTGGAATCAGTTTCTCTATCCCTAATGAAGTCTCCACTGTATGCAACGGGGTTCAGCGTGCGCCTAAGTGTTTAATGACCACAACACTATACGGGCTCAAGGCCCACTAGGAAATACAACTTTAGGCTTTTATGGGCTTAAGTTGGAGATGGAGTTGCCACCCGAGTGCAATCTGGGACGCACTGTACATCAACTGGATCCTACGAAGAGGCTCAATAACCATCCTCAGAGATTGGGTCTGGAAACTAGAGATGGGCTTTTGGAATCCCCACCCGACCTTGCGATCGGACTCCATTTGTGTTTCGTATTTTATTATTTTTAATCATTTAATTATTTCTTTAATTATATGCAAATATGCAGTTTCCTCCAAAGAAGTTTCAATTTTTACAATTTAGTCCAAGTTTGTTATTTAATCCATTTTCATGCAATTATGTCTGATTCACAACATACATCCACACAATATCACCATTCATCTACAATTAACAATAAATAAAATAAATAAAATAAATAAAATGTGTACACAAAGAAATGGGGAAGGATAAATAAATACAACTCTTTTTTCACACACAATAATAATAAGAATAAAATAAAACACCAAAAAAATAAAAATAAAAATAAAACCAAAATCAAAACTAAAGTATATTAACCCGTAGGGCTACCAAGTTTATACGCTAGTGAAAAAATTATTGATGAGTCTATTCAAAAAAAAAAATACCTACAAAAAATAAAAAGTCAGTACACAATAAAATAATCAACAATGAAATTCCAGCTAGGTTGCATATTAATTAATTACAAAAAAAATTGAAACTAAATCTAAAATTAATTAAAATATTTTGCAACATCAAATAACATAATTTGATTAAATTAATTATAGAACAAATAATTATTTAATTAATATATTCCTAGTTAATTTAATCACTATTAATTAATAATATAATAAAAAAGCAGAAATGAATAAAAATATTACACAAAAAGTAAGAAAGCTAAAAATAGGAATTAGTAACCAAAATTAAAAAACACAATAAAATAAATAAAATAGGAACAGCCAAGAAAAGAAAAGAAAAGAAAAGAAAAAAAAATGCAGCAAGAGAAAAAAAAATGTGCACCTACTTCCTCTCAAAATGTTTTTTTAATAAAATTTGTTGTTTTAACAAAATTTTGAAAGAAAAATCAAAAAAACAAAAATTAAAAATAAGAACCAAAAGAGAGAAAAAAAAAAAAATTAACCCAATAAAATAAATTAATTAAAAAAATATATTTACTCTTAAATTCATCTTGAAATGCAGCTTCTATAAAATTGAGACATTGAATTCCTCCAAAATGCAAAAGATAATCATATTTTTTTTAAATTTTGTCAATTAAGTTTTTTTAAAAAAACCTATATCTATAAATTTTATTTGAGTGTCTCACTCATAAACCTAGATGAAACTAGAAAAAAATCAAATAGAAAAAATAAAGTCAAAATAAAAATAAAATGCAGAATTTTTTTTTTCCCGTACACCTCCGCCCTTTCTTCATCCCAGTCCAGTATATAATGGTCATGAAATTCCAAAAAAAACCCCCTCAATTCCACTAATCCCTTAGGCTTTGTTTGGTTGGATGGAAATTAGATGGGAAAAGAAAAGAATTGTGGGAAATGGAGAGAAATGTTTTTGATAGAAAATTGATGGTTTGGAATTACAATTTCCTTTCATTTCGTGTCAATTCCTTCTTCTAGTTGATTGTCCAAACAAAGGAAATGTAAGAAATTAAATTTCTTTTCCATTCATTTCCATCCAACCAAACAAAGGCTTAAAAAATATATGAAAAAATCAAATCAAAACAAAAAGGTGAACGTGTGTGCATGAGTGCCGGGTAGAGGTGGGCGCAAAGAATGCAAAATTGCGCATTTAATCTTTCAACTTTTTTAACTTCCCTTTTTTTTAAAAAAAATAATAAACTACAATTTAATCCCTAAGAATGACATTTTAAGTACAAAAACTTTGAAATTTATTATTTATTACTTTTTTTATTTTCAATACAATTATCCTGCATTTCCAAGGCTGTCTAAAATATTCATTTCTTTCGCAACAACAAATATCATGAGATTAATAAAATAATGATTATTATAAGTTTTTTTTTTTTTTTTTTTTTTTATGATTTTGAATCGGACCAAACCCAAGTGTCAATAATATTTGATAACTGAAATACAATTACATGTTAAGTTATATAAAAAAGTTAAATTTAAAAGTTTAATAAAATTTTTAAAATTAATTTCAATTTCCATCTTACTGAATATTTACTTTTAATAGTTTAAAAAATTTACAAATGCAAATATTAATTTTAAAAACTTTTAAATTTTATTTTTTAGATGACTAAGTACTTCAAGTAAAATAAGAAAATAGAAAAATTCTGATTTTTTATTTGATTTCAACAAAAAAAAAATTTATTTATTAAAAAATTGTTGCAATAAAAAAAAAAGTAAGCGAAGGATTACTATGTCAATCATACTCCAAAAACATTATATATGTAGTGAAAATATTAACCGACAGAGCACAAAAAATTCCACTCGTATAATTAATTTACATTATGAATTCTTAGCCAATATGGCAGCAAGGTAAATAAAACTAATATTAATTATCTCATTCTTATTTGTATTTTTAATTTTAATTTTAAAGATTTTAAAGGGTATAATGCTCACAGAATAAACGTTTAAAAAACCTTAGTTCTTTTTTCACTAAAAAAAATAATTGAGACTTAATTTATGCCATTTCAAATACAAATAATATAGTAATGATGCTAAAATAATAAAATATATAACACTAGATAGAACATCCGCAATTGAGGTTGGATAAAATTACAACTAAAATATAAAATTAGAATTGCAAATATTAAAAAAAAAAATTAATTAAAATTGCAAATACACGAAAAGATTTAAATTTCTTTTCCCATTAGGTCGTGGATATATAACTATTTTTTTTTCTCTTCTCTTAATAAGTAATAAGCCTACCATTTATATTCAATCTTATGAACAACCACATTTCTTGCCAATGAACATCAACTCATCCAACCTGCAGGAATGCAACTCACAGTGATAGCTAGAGAACACATGCATTTGGACTCTTGCAGGTCAATAGCCCTAAAAAGGCAATCAAATAGCAACAGATGAAAAACATAACAATTAATTAAAAGACAGCTTTTAGAGAGTCATGCCTGAAACTGTCTAAGACATTAGGAAAACAAGCCGTCACATGAATCATCCAAAATCTCATCTAATCCGTTAGGCACCCAAAAACAACCAATTAAGCAGAGCAGAAGCTAAGCATTAAGCTACGGAAAATGCAAATGAAGAAGCTCACTGGCAGAGTCAGCAAATGCAAAAAGAAACAGCAAAGGTTGAGATCCGTTCCAAGCCTACTTCATAATCAGTCCGCAGGTTGATCTACTTCTGCATAAGCAGTTTCAAGGTGAGCCTGCTCAGCTTCTTTTACCTCCTTCTCAGTCTTCCTTCCTTTCTTGGACTTGTAGTAGACGCTCATGAAGGTTCCAACAGCTCCATATTTTCTCCTGCACTGCTCATACAGCCCAGCATCAAACATTCTCCAGAAATTCTTCTCATTTAACTCAGAAACAGCATACTGTGGCTGGAAACCATGGTTCTCAATCAACCAACTCTCCATTTTACGAACTGCCTCAGCACCATCAAACACCTCACCTCTCAACACTGGTCCAGGTGAATAATACACCCCAATATCTGTGTACATTTGAGCATATGGACTGTCTCCTTGTCTAAGCTGATGCTCAAACCCTGGTTCGGGATACACCATAGTTTTCACAGGCAGCTTGAACAGTCTGTGTGGACACAACCAAATGGGGTATATCTAGAAATAAAAACAACCATACTGTTAATCTTTTGACCATTATACCTGTGGAAATGTTGCTACATTATCTTGTAGTTAAAAAATATGATATAGTCCGCAAACTCATCAAATGTGCAATATATATATATATATTGCACGTAAAACTATATGCAAGACTAGCAACTAAATATGCATAATGCTGAAGCTGCTATTAATAGTCATGTTAAGACCACCTTCTTACTTTTCAATTTACATTTACAGACATTTAAATCTGAAGAAAAATATGAACAAGGATTATTACAGTAAAACATAGCATGTTTACCTCCATCTCACGGTGGACCCACTCTAAGGCATCTCCAACCTTGTAAAGTGGAACAAGCATATCTTGAATGACATGCATCTCATGGTAGTAGTTTCTGACTGCTTCACCTTGGGTAGCTTTGAGCAGCGAAACCTTAGGAGGCATCAACCATCCCAAGAGAAATCTAAACCACCATTGATCTGCAAATGGTAGAATAAGCTTTCCCTCCCAGTATAAACACCTTGTGTGCCTGTGATAATATTCCCTGGTTGGGATGTACTCCACAAACTCTCCTCTCTTGAAGGCTGTTTGTGCATGCTGGTAAAACCAAGGTTTAAACCACCAGCCAACACTGTTAATTACATTTCCTTTCTTCTTGGCTTCTTCTTTTGAGGCATATCTCCCAGTCATCATCACACCTTCGGTAGGGGAATAAACCATGGCCTCAACAAAGTCCGGAACCTTATCTGGGTTATCCTGGTCAAGATCTCTGGGTGCAAAAGAGTCCATATATGCCTGTGCAATATCTTTCAGATTACCCACAACAGGTTTGTAAGTAAGCTTCATGTACTCTTTAATGGGTATAAGCTTGATTTCAGCAGAGACAAGAAGCCCAAGTGTTCCTTGAGACCAAGGGATGGCATAGAAAATATCAGAATACTCATTGTCCTTGGTAGCTCTTACAACTTGACCATCTGCCAGAACAATCTCATAAGCGACGACAGTGTCAGAGAACAAGCCATATATATGTGAGCTTCCTTCAATCCCATAACCATTGATGAGACCACCAACAGTAAGGTCATCAAGCTCAGCAACCACAGCAAGGGCAAGGTTCATTGGGACTGTCGCCCTAGTGATCTGCCCCATGTTGACAAGGGGCTCAACTTTTGCAATCATTCTGTCTTTGTCAATGTCAAGAATATGACGGAAGGCTGATAAATCAACTTCAAAGTGCCTCGCCCGCTTATAATCAACATTCCGCATTCCAACAGCAATCCAGGGTTTACGTGCTGTGCATACAAGACCATCTTTTGATGCGTTCCTTTGCTTGAGGCGTTTCACAACTTTTTGAACATTTTCGTCATGTTCCTTCTGGCGTTTCTTGTAGGACTTCATTGCGGATTTGACATCCCCAAGATAAGTAAGGAAGTAGATTGAAAAGGAGATTGGCAAGACAACAAAAATAACCAAAATCCATCGGAACTGAACTAAATAATCCACCAACACCTTTTTCCTCTTTGGACGCAAGGGGGCTTCAAGATCTGACATTGTACTCTAGTTATAATGCCTCTTACTGAAAAGATAATGACAAGTTGTTAAAATTAAGGGAAACTCATCAAGGATAACATAAGCATTAGCACAGAAAGATCATAAAAATTCCAGAAAAGGTTAATACAATCTACGCCAGTTAATTGTAAAACTAAAAGTGAATTAGCTTCAGATGATATAAAGATACAGAAAATGATTTAGATTCGAAGGACAAATAAGTGAATCTGAAACAATCAGATTGCCCCCATTTGGTTAATGCAATGAAAATTATTAGTAAACACCATCAAACAAGCTGGGATGTGTAAAATGCATACTTGGTCTGAATAGTGAAGTCTCTTCCAGGCATCCATGGACACAGCTACAATGTTCATGATCAGACAAATTGTAAAAACCAAACTACACTGAGATCTGAACCGTTATAAAAGTTCAAGGCAGTGAATGCAGGGGCCACTATTAATGGATGTTTAAGGGGCATCCAAGCAACAAATACAGGCCATTTATGAGATAAATCCACAAAGCCTTTCTCCTTTGACATATCAATAATAGGAATGATACATGTTTTCGCATGTCTAACACGCATTGAATATCATGCACAAATAGCTGCTAAAATAAATGAATGATAAATAAAGCAAATTTGAATAAGTACAAAAGGGTGAAGGGTACGACAATGATGCCTGCACAAATGCACAAGTTTCAACTGCCGTTTGATCATCTAGAAGACCGCAGGAAGAAGAAACAAAATAAAAAACAGCATTGAGTACAAAAAAAAAAGAACAAAAACACAAAAACAAGACTACATCTTGTCATAAACAAGTTTCTTGTTGGTCAGAAATATGCTTTTCATTGGCACAAAACAAACACAAGAAAATGACATAAACACTAATTCCTTCACTTTCTACTAGTCCCATTAGTTGAAACATGCAAGCAACCAAATAGATCTAAGGAAAAGCAAATGAACTATATAAAGTATAGATCAGATGAAACTACAGCGATTGCAACATATAATCAAAGAAAATGCACCTGAGATGATAAGTAGTAAAAAGTAAATAAATGTATTTGCTGAATTAAACATATCAGATCCACCATTTTTCAACTGAATCTATATATAAATTATGATAAGGACAGTAAACTAAAACAAAATAAGGCAGTACTTGGTAATTACAAGAACATGCAGCTATCCAAATTAACTCTTCTCTAAACTTTCAGAAACAAGAATCATGTATTAACATATAATCCTTCATTTTTTTCAAGACTCAATCTGCAGAAAAAAAAAAAAAAAAAAAACATGGAATTTGCAAGTGAATTCATTCATTTTCTAAGCAGCCAAACAGAAATTTCAAAATTTTTCAAGAAAGAAAATGAAAAGAAGAAGAGAGGATGGATAACCGAAAAACACTAAGAGAGGAAAAAGGGAAAGATTTTTTTTTACCTTTGAGAGAAAGATGTAAAAGGAAGATCAAAGACAGGAACCCAATTTTAAGCTCTCAGCTGTGAGTGAGTGTGATGATAGATATAAAGCTAAAGCTAAGCTCTGCTGCTTGCTTACTCACTAGAGTGTGCACTGTACAATTATTTTTATATTGCACCATACAAACTTTTTTTTTTTTTTACACCACGATACAAAGCGTTATTCATCTCATTAAAAGTCATATCGTGTGCTTGTGTATATATATAAATAGCACAAAAAATATATATATATATAAATAGCACAAATTTAATTGTGTACTTCCTATTTCCTAATGCCTTATAAAGAATCAATTTGGTCTTTTATTAATTTAATAATCATTATGGACAAAAAAAATTAATAATCATTAACTATTAATGTGTTAAAAAAATCATTAACTATTAATAAAATATAAAATTCTAAATCTAATAGAAAAAAATATTGACTGACCATAAAATTCTAAATTTAATAGGATTGAGGAAACAAATATTTCTAATTACTATGAAAATTATTTGATTCCAATATTAATTTAATAAGCTTATTAAAAATTCTCTATGCTATAAGAAAAAGTTTGAAAATTTTATTAGACATTTTAGAATTGCAATATCTAAAAAATGACAAAGCAATTTTTAGCTATCATATACATCAAAAGAAATATGTAAATTAACAAAAATTAAAAACTAAAGATATTTCTACAAACTGAAAATCTGAACAACAGATAACTATTTTTATTTCAAGTGGCAAATAATTTTAAATATTCTATTTAATTGAGAAAACATAACGAACCTTTAAAAGTAGTCATTTTTTAAAATATGATTATTAGTTTTAGAAGTAAATAAAATTTAAAAATCGTTAATCATGAAGACAATTTTGCATGTAGTATATTTGGACAAAAAAAAAATATTTGTGAAACTACTTATAAATTTGTTAAAATTTTTTACATTTCAAATTGATAGAAAAATGGAAATTATTTTTTAATTATTTAAACTTAACTGATAATAAAATGTATCTTAATTTAAACAAATACCTTTCTTAAATTTAAACACGAAATGATGTAAGAAAAATTATCCTTCCATGTTATCTATTATAAAATTGAAATAGTTGTTGCATCTGTTGGATTTTATAATAAAATTTTGTTATTTTTTTATTTTCAAGGTGAAACATTTTTTTATTTTATCAAATTATAATGAAAGTTTATAATTTAATATAAGAATAAATATTTTTATATCTTTTTTGAGTATTGAAAAATTTAAGCTTTTACACTTGGTGGGACTTGAACTTCATACCCATTTTTAAAATAAATATTTATTTGTGTTTATTTAAAAATGCACTTTTCAGTTTTCTAAAAAAAAAGAAAAGAAAAGAAATAGGCTTTCTCGTGAACATAAAATTTATAAGTAGAAGGCTTATTTGTGAAAAAAATCCAAACGTTTATAACTTTTTGCAATTTAATCACAACCTTTTAATTTTTACAATTATATCCCAATTTTCAAATTTTTTTGCAATGTTAACACATTAATGAAATTTGTCAAAATTATTTTAGAAAATTCTGAATGGGCAATGAAGTGTAATACCACCAACACAAAGAGTGGACCCCAATAAGCCTTATTGCAAAACATTAATGAATTAATTTATTTGACCAAATTTATTAATGTGTTAATATTGTAAAAAAAAATTAAAAATTGGGACATAATTGCAAAAATTAAAAAGTTTGGATTAAATTGCAAAAAGCTGTAAACGTTTGGATTTTTTTTACAAATAAGCCTAAGTAGAATATATCATCTAGCCAGTAGGAATAAAAGATGAAAAAATAATCTTTGAGAATTATGAAAAACCTATGAAGTGTTCGAGCTTAGGGTTCTAATAATTAAAATTTCAAACAACATACGAAATACAAATATATAAAAAATGAATTTCTTCTTAAAAATAAATTTTTTTAAAATAGAACATATTTAAACCATCTATAAAGAAAAGGAAACATCTTAATCAAGTATAAGAGAAAAAAAAAAAAAAACTTATATGCAAATTTTTTTACAATAAATTTAAAATACATAATTATCATTAATAATTTTACATATATTGAATTACCTATGCTTATTAATATAATATAATAAACTAAAACGGGTTCAGGCCAACTTTATGTTGTTGCAATCTCACATATATTAAAATTATTAGGAATGGCAACGGGGCTGATCGGGAGCGGATTATGGTAACTCCGTCTTCGTTCCGTGACTTATATATTTTTTCCTGACTCTGCCCCATAACCCGTCGGGGTGTAAAAATCATCTCCCATCTCCGCCCCGTTGAAAAACTAATATACCTATCCCGCTCCGCCCCGTTACGTTAAATCATTATTAATTTTTTTGGTTTGATTTGTATTCTATTATAATTCAAGAAATAACACAAATAATCTATATAAATTTCAACAAGCACAAATATAATTCAATACATCATAAAAATATATACATATACTATTAACAAGTTCACAATAAAATACAATTAATATATAATCCACTATATTTTTGTAACTATTTCTGGTCCAAAATATACAATTCATAATACTATAATTTTCACTATTTTTGCAACTAAAAATATATATATATAATGTATAAATATAATTTAACTATAAATAATTAATATAAAATATCAGTGTATATATATATAATATATAAATTTAATTTTACTACAAATATATAATATAAAATCAGTATATATATATATATCGGGACGGGTATATTAAATACCGACCCTGCTCCGTCCCCGATAATATTAATTTTGGGTTATCCCGAGACCCCGATCCGAAATCCGATCAAATATTGAAACCCCGTTCGAGTTGGGTCAGATCGATACCTGCGGGTTCGGAATTTTTTGCCATTTCTAAAAATTATCTTTTTTTTTTTTTAAACATAGTAAGAAATTTTTATTGGTTACAATGTGAGGGATTGAACCCATAAATGTAGTGTAATGAGAAATTGACTCTTATTGTGATACATATGCATGTATATATACAAATAAATTAAAATTGTTGGATTAATTCTTATTAATTATAGTCATTGATTAATTTTCGTATTTTTATATCTGTAATATATATTAATGACTATAATTAAATAAAAATTAATCTAATTATTTTTAATTTTATTTATATATATACACATATGTGTACTAAGCAAACTCTAAATAACTATATGTTTATTATATAAAATGGTTAAATCTATAGTTTCATTTTAAACTTTGGATGATTAACTTTTGACAATACCTAATTTTTATTATTTTTATTCAATGTTTAAATTTTTATTTTAAACCTATTTAATCCTATAATCCTATAGTATATGAAATTGACGTATTATATAAACAGAAAACATTATTGAGTACTGAAATGAAATTCAATTTAAAAAATATTATGCTTAAATAAGAGTTTCTTACTTTTTAATTTCAATTTTTGATATTATTTTTATTATTTTAAAAATTTATTTTTAACATATCATTTATTTAATAGCATTAAAAATTGAATATTTATGTACTATGTTATTATATGAATTAAATAAAATTTAAAAATATAAATTTATGGGTAAAATAGATTTAAAATACAAATTTAAAAATATTATAAAAAAAATAAAAGTTAATCACAAAAAGTTTAGGAGTAAACTATATATTCTACCATATAAAAATTTTAAAATTAAGAAAGTATATATTGTTATTTTATATATATATAACAAAAAATTTATGTAGACAGAAATAATGTTAAATTAAAAAGTAATATATTAAAAATTTTAACTTTTATGTTAGTTCAATACTTTATTTCTATTAATTTAAAATTTATTTTTAAGACGTTAAATGCTTAAAATTAAAAATCTATTTATTATAATATTACATAGATTAAAAATATAAACATAAATATGAAATAAATAAAAATAAAAAATAAAAAATTGTAAATTAGTTGTGTAAAATTTAAAAGTCAAATAATGCCATCTGATTTTGTTTTTTATGGTTGCTACGAGAAGGAGACGATGACGATAATTTATGTAAAAAAGTAAAATAGGGACAATAATTTTAAGGGTAGTGCGTCGTGTCTCGGTCTGAGACACGACACGGGAGGGACAAATTATCAATTTGCCCCTCCTGCTATAAGAAATTGAAAATTTTTTGAGAAATAAAAAGATAATTTTATATGTAAAATTATTTTTTAATCATCTAAATATTTCTAACCTCTTATAAAATGGAGAGTCAAAGTAGTAATTGTCTCGATCTAAGATTGTCTTGGAACATACACCCATCACTAATTTTAATATACATAAAGACAACATATGGGGAAAGAAACAAAGAAAATGAAGAAATCGAAGACAGATCAGCAAAATAGCCTACGAGATTTGCATTTGCTGGCGGTCACGTAACTCACGTTCCACTCTTTCAGTTAACCACGTGATGGCGGGCCACAGTTTGCCACCCTACATTTAAAATAATTCAAATTGCATATCTCCCGCAATCTCAACAACTTTCATTTACTTTAGGTAACTTACCATTTACTCCCTCTATTTTACCATTGCACTACTTCATTACTAACATTTCAAAAATATATTTATTTATCCTTTCATTTTGCAATATTATACTATTTGTCCCTTCTGTTAGTTTTTCTGTTAAAATTACCATTAACTAATATAAAATTACCAAAATAACCTTTAGTGTTAATCGTAGCTACTATTTATCCCCTCTGTTTAACTCTATTATACTATTTGCCCCTTAGCACTAAAAGTTATATTTTTCATCATAATATTAATTTCAAACAACATTTATATTAAAATTATTATTAATTAATTATAAAATTATGATTATACTATTTAATAAAATAAAAATTACCTAATTTTAACTTTAATTTACTAATTTTTTTGTAATTTCTAATTAATTATTTTTAATTTTAAATTTCTCCATTTAAATATTAACTTGAAA
The DNA here is from genome assembly GCA_949673435.1 of Macaranga tanarius. Taxonomy (NCBI): domain Eukaryota; kingdom Viridiplantae; phylum Streptophyta; class Magnoliopsida; order Malpighiales; family Euphorbiaceae; genus Macaranga; species Macaranga tanarius. Next base: position 75 of record CATIWO010091767.1, on the reverse strand, counting down.
CATTTATGTTGCATAAATTTTTTTTTAATTGAGTATAACTATTTTTTTTTAGCTTCAGAATTTATTTTTTATTTT
>CATIWO010091759.1:0-15047 GCA_949673435.1 Macaranga tanarius | reverse complement strand
ACCAATCCGTTAGTACTATTCATTGGAGCCTCATGTACAAGCGGACCGAAAAGAGTTATGTACAGCTTTTGTCAAATAATACGGGGTGAACTCTCAGCTCGAGGTGTCCTTAAAAGATCTGCAAAACACCAAGCAGAAGTTCAATGAGACCTTTACGGATTACTTATCTAGATGGAGGGGGAAGTTATCCCAAATGAGACATCAGCCGGCCGAGGCTGACCAACTTATGATTGCTATCGAGGGGTGTGCTCCTCAACTTGCTAGAAAATTGAAAGATTTAGGAATCTGAAACTTTGAAGAGCTGTACAGGTTTAGGGTTCAGAAAGAGGGAGATGTGGCTCAAGAGAGAAGGACCTTCAGTGGAAGAACTGGGGGCAAAGAGGGATTCGACAGTAGCAATGTTCAAATTAATGCTATAGGTCAACCCTGTAAGTTTTCTAACCTTGGAAGACCCCTCTCTAAAGTTCTCAAGAAAAGACTCCTCCAACCTCTACCACCCACCAAATGCTAATCCTAAACCATAATGTAAATACCACCAAGTGATCGGCCATGACACTGACCAATGCACCCGCCTTAAACATGAAATCCAAGACCTCATTGATTCGGGAAAGATTGTTGACCCTGAATCTAAAAAGATAAATACCCAAAATAATCCTCTACCCAATTATCGAAATGTCCCACCACCCAATCAACATATTTTAATGATCGACACTGGTTTAATTGAAGAGCAAGTGTTGAATTCTTTCGTCGACCTTAAACCATTCTTGTCTACCCAACCCACCATCAGCTTTGAGAGAGGTTTGACTGTGAACATGATGGATATCTAGTCTTCTGATGATGAAGGAATCTATAAACAGGTAGATGTTTAGGAAGGTGAAAGAGAATGGGTAGTTGAGCATGTGGCTTCCGCTGCACAAGAGGAAAAGAGGAAAGAAGAAAAGTCTATCATGAAAGAGGAAGTGAAAAATGAACCAGAAAAGGAAGAAGTTAATAAGGAACAACCTAAGAAAATGGTTGTAAGCATTTGGGAGTTGCTCATGCAGTCAAAAATCCACCGAGATGCTATGGTTCAAGCACTTTATGAGAGGAAGGTTCTAGTTGGCACTACTCCAGAACAGTTAGCAAGCTCTTTGATGCAAAAACCCGAGGGAGCTATCATTTTCATTGATGAAGACCTACCATTGGAAGGGAGGGATCATTTTCGGGCTTTGTTCATTAAGGCTGAGATTAAGGGGAAGATGACTTGTTGTGTAATGGTGGACAATTGGTCAGCTATCAATGTTTGCCCTTTGAAGATGTTGCCCTAACTTGGATTGAATGCTACTGACCTACAATTTACTGATGTGATAATCAAAGCCCATGATGATATTAAAAGGTCTGTAGTTAGCACATTTAGAACCCTAGTCAAGACTGGACCTATTGAGGCTTGGGTCACACTCCATGTGATTGACATTCCAGTTACTTTTGTTGTTCTCTTCGGAAGACCTTGGTATCACCCTCTTGGAGGTGTCCCCTATACTGTTCACCAAAAGATCAAATTTTCCCATGAGGGGAAGATTATTACTATTTATGCTGAGACCGAGGCAGCTATTGCAGCCCTGAAATTGGCTCCCAAGGAAATCCCTTTGAATTCAGGTTTTAAAGTTTGCATGATTTATGAGGACTCTATGGAGGAGAAAGTGCTAAACATGCTGAAAGGGATGAATTTCATGCCGGTACTTGGATTGGGTAAGAATCAGACTGGGCCACCAGAATTTATGGAAGCTAAGTTGTAGATTTTGAGGCACGGTTTGGGTTATTATAGAGAAAAGGATGGTCCTGACAGTGAAGAGAAATGGTCACTCTGGGAGAGGTTTGGTCAAGAAGGGAATTATCAGCCTTATAAGGGTAAGCCAGAACCACTGCTGTTGAATGGGAGGAAGGTCCCTGGTTTTGAGATTTTTATGGATTATCTGACTGGGAAAGATGTTATAGAACATGAGGCATCTGAGGAGCTGATATTGGATGAAGAGGTTGCTATTGTTGCTGCTGAGGACACTGCTAGTGTTGCGAAGAAGGTTGACAAAGGAAAAGGGTTTACTGAAGAGAGAAAAGAGGATGTTGCTGGAGATATTGTTCTGAGTGAAGATGTGGCTGTGGATCTGGAAGCCTTTGTTCAAAACTCTTTTCTTGATTCTTATGTTGATGACTTTGATGTTTTTTTTGCTAGTTTGTTTGACATTGATGATTTATTTTTATCCAAGTTTGATGCAATGAAATCTGAATTTCCTTACTTTTGTGATGTCTTACCCAATGGTTATACTTGTTGTGATGATCATTTCATGCATATATTTGACATTAATTTAGTACAAATTGAAATATTTATTTTGGGTACAATTAAAAATCCTAAAAATATATTAATTGCTTCTGATTTAACTTCTGATGAGAAAGAAAAAATGAAAGAAATATTAATAAAAAGGCAGAAAGTATTCGCTTGGAGTTATGAAGATATGCCCGGGATAGATCGAGAGATAGTGGAGCACAAAATCTTGACATACCCCTATGTTGCGCCAGTCAAACAGAAAATGAGAAGGTTAAGACCAGAATGGGCCCTCCCAGTCAAAGAAGAAGTGGAAAAGCAGTTAAAAGTGAAATTTCTCGAGGTTGTGGATTATATGAAGTGGCTTGCAAATGTAGTTTCGGTACTAAAAAGGGATGGAAGAGTGTGGATGTGTGTGGACTACCGGGATTTAAACAAAGCTTGTCCAAAAGATGATTTTCCGTTGCCACATATAGATACTCTGGTGGATAGTACTGCATCAAGTGCAATGTATTCTTTCATGGATGGATTTTCTAGGTATAATCAGATCATGATGGCCATAGTCGACAAAGCAAAGACTTCCTTCATAACTGAATGGGGAGTTTATTATGATACGGTGATGCCGTTCGGATTAAAAAATATTGGGGCAACGTATTAAAGAATAGCCACTACTCTATTGCATGATCTGATCCACAGAGAGATTGAAGTTTATGTAGATGATATGATAGTAAAATCTTCAACCAGAGAAAGACATTTTGAAGCTTTAGAGAAGTTCCTTGCCAGAGCTGAAAGGTATAATTTGAGATTGAATCTAAAAAAGTGTGTATTTGGGGTTTCCTCGGTAAAGCTACTAGGACACATAGTTAGCAAAAGGGGAATTGAGATAGATCCTGATAAAGTCAAAGCTATCAGTGAGATTCCAGCTCCAAAAATTGAGAAAGAGGTTAGGGGTTTTATTGGGAGATTACAGTACATCAGCAGATTCATAGCCAGGTTGACTGCAACATGCAAGCTAATTTTTAAGATGCTTAAGAAGAATCAGCCAGTGATATGGGATGACAGTTGTCAACAGGCTTTTGAGACTATCAAAAAGTATTTGATGAAGCATCTTGTGTTATAACCACTAAGGTTGGGTAAGCCGTTGATTCTATATTTGGCCATTGAGAAGGAAGCTGTTGGAGCCATGTTAGCACAAGAAGACAAGAATGGGGTGGAGCATGCGGTATATTACCTGAGCAAGAAGTTTCTTCCTTATGAAGCTAATTACAACTTGACGGAAAAGACATGTTTGTCAGTTGTCTGGGCAGCTAAGAAACTTCGTCACTACTTCCAATCCTATAAAGTTCAAGCAGTGTCAAAACATGATCCTTTGAAGTATCTGCAGCAAACTCCATCTCTCACAGGTAAGTTGGCTCGTTGGCTAATACTGCTCATGGAGTTCGATATCGAATACCTTTCTAAGAAGGTGATCAAAGGAAGAGCAGTAGCTGATTTTCTAGCGCACAATCCAGTTGATGATGATCAGGAGTGGGAATTAGAGTTTTCGGATGAGCATTTGGGGGAAATTGAAGTGCAGGGATGGCAGATGTACTTTGATGGTGCTGTTAATAATAACGGCGTAGTTATAGGAATAATTCTAATTATACCAGAAGGAGAGATGATCCCTATGGCTAAGCGGTTGGAATTTAAAGTAACTAATAATCAGGCAGAATACGAGGCATGCATTTTCAGTTTGGAAGCTTTATGGAGTGTGGGGGCAGAAAATGTAACGGTGTTCGGGGATTCGATGCTAGTAGTGAAACAAATTTCTAAAGAATGGGAAGTCAGAGAGGACAGATTGAAGATATACTGGGAATACTTGGCCATAATTCTACTCTCCTTCAATCAATACAGATTTGTGCACCTTTTGCGAGAGGAAAACCAATTAGTAGATGCTTTGGCTAATTTGGCATCAATATGGCAAAGTAATGAAAAGGCTCTAGCAAAGCCACTAATTTAGCAAAATCTGGAATTCCTTGTTATAAATAGATAAGGATAATGCCAGTTAGATCAGATGAAAGACCATAGTACCATGACCTGCAGACTTATCTAGAGACGGGCCAATTCCCTAAGGATACGGATAATAAGGAAAGATTATCTATGAAAATGTTATCTAGGCAGTTTATTAGTCTTAATGGGATGCTGTATAAAAGAGTGCCAACCAGAGTACATTTGCAATGTGTGGATAAGGAAGAAGCTGAAACGATCATGGAAACTGTGCATGCAGGAGTCTGTGGTCCTCATATGAATGGAACAGTATTGGCAAAGAAAATAACTCGGCAAGGGTATTTCTGACTCATAATGGAATCAGACTGTGTCAAATTTGTGAAGAAATGCCATAATTGTCAAGCTTACGGAGATGTCAGCCATTTGCCTTCAATGGAACTTCAAGGTTTAACTTCTCCATGGCCTTTTGTAGCTTGGGGAATTGATATCATTGGAGAGATAAGGCCAACCGCGTCTAATGGGCATCAATACATCGTGGTTGCAATCGATTATTTTTTTAAATGGATCGAGGCTGAATTGTTCACTTCGGTTGGGTCAAAACAAATGGCGAGATTCATAGAGAGAAACATCATCTGTAGGTATGGGTTGCCTCACCATGTTGTAATTGATAATGGGGTACAATTTCAGTCTGAGACTTCTGCCCTACTTCAACATTACAAGATTGAGCATCATCATTCATCTCCTTATCGTCCACAAGGTAACGGGGCGGTTGAAGTTGCGAATAAAAATGTCAAGCAGATTCTGGCAAAGATGATTGAGAATTATTAGGATTGGTCTAATTATCTGCAGTTTGCATTGTGGGGATATTGGACAACTGCAAAAACGTCTACTGGGGTCACTCCTTATTCTTTGGTATACGGGTGTGAAGCAGTGCTTCCGGTGGAATTAGAAATTCGTTCATTAAAGGTTTTATTGGAATCAAAGATACCGAAGTACTAGTGGATTGAGAGTCAACTAGCACATTTAGCTTTGTTAGATGAAAAGAGGTTGAAGGCCATGTATCACTTACAACTGTATCAAAAAAAGGATAGCTCGAGCTTATAATAAGAAGATCAAGCTAGGAAAGATAAAAGAGAGTGATTTGGTTTTGAAACATACGAAACTGCTCCTTACTGATCCAAGAGGGAAATTCAAGCCAAATTGGGAGGGGCCTTATTTTGTGAAGAAAGTATTCTCAAAGGGGGCAGTCATCTTGACAGATCTAGAAGGAAATAAATTTAGAAATCCCATCAACATAGATAAACTCAATAAATACTTTCTGTAACATCTCGCTAGGAAGAAAACCTCTAAAGAGGTTGTCTAGGCAAAATTTAGAGATAAAAAAATGGAAAAATAAATAAATTTCTACTAGATTGAAAACCCCATAAAGGGGCAGTCTAGGCAAAAGTTAAGTATTGAATAAAAAGGAGTGAATAAAATAGTTGGATGGAAAACTTGCAAGGGCAAGCCATTCAATGACAGGAGTTATGTCAGAAGTAATTTTTATATGCAATTGTACTTAATTTAAATGCTTTAGTTCATCTTTATTATTGTTGAATGTTGCATAAAATGCTTATTACAATAAGACTAACTAAAGGGAAAAAAACCGCATGAGAAAGCAAAGTCAAATTAAATTACTGAAATCTAAAAGAAAAATAAATCTAAGTCCTCTTTCTTTTGTTTTTCCCCATTTCCTGCATGCTAATCTTAAATAAACCCCTTGTCTTTTGATTTTTCACAAATTCATCTTGCTCTATTTGCTGTAAGTAAATCCATGTTTTATAATGATCATCTGTAGTGGTATCCCCATCTTTTGGAATGACTCTCTTGATGGTACGCTGAGGCCAGGTTGCTGAAAACTTCTCCACAAAGTTCTGGGTAACAGGTCCGGGCTAGAATCCGTGGGTAGGTTCCACAATTAGTTATTTTTCTCCATATTGACGGCAAAGGCGAGAAGGGTAGTAGAAAGAACAAAAGTGCAACCCAGCATGAGGCATATAATGAGTATAAGTCCTAGTGGTCACATGCTTGATGTTCTACCAAGGGCACATCCATTGTACTCCAGACTCTGGGAAATTCGCCAACCATTCCTTCAAGTCAGCAGCAAGCTTCTGAAGCGAGCATGTGCGCACTTGCTTTGCCTTATACTTCGCGACATTAGGTGGAGGAGCCAATAGCTTCAATTTCTCTTGGAACTAAATCTAAAAAAAATCCAAAACAAATGATAAAAAAAAGAAAAAAAATAATAATAATAAATAAATACCTCTAAAAGCATTGGACTACCAGTAAAGCGATGTGTCAGTGATAAGTTATCCAAACCAATTAGGGTTTCAGCTAAGATAACTGGTATAGGATTGAAACCAGATTCGACCTGATCAAGGATTTGAAGGAGTTTGGTATCACCATCCCCTGAAGGTGAAACCAGCAGAAACTGAGCATACAAACATAGTGCAATCATCCTTTTCCAATACACTTCTTTGTTGTTCACAGCCACTGCAACTTTCAAGAAGGATTCAATAATGATGTTGTTCCTTATCACATGTGCAAGGGAAGATGAAGGAGGGAGATTGAATAAGTGAGCCATCTGATTCTGAATATTTTTTTCATCTGGGTTATTGAATGGGGGAACTGCAACCTGTTTGGTTGAATCATCTTGGTAACCCAAGATTGCTCCAAATTCTTGAGGTAGAGGACAGAATTTGAAGTTATTGAATCTAAAAACATAGGTCTTGGAATCCCAAAATTGGGCAACAGTGTGCAGAAAAGGATAATTGATCTTGCATAAATGGAGGGATCGAAAGACAGATAGATGAAAGACATTCAGTTTTTGCCAGTCTTCACCGCCAAAACTTTGAAGAATGGGTCGGATTAGCTTCAAGTTTTGTTCTGTCATGGTTTTGGAGGATTTTTTAGAGTTTCTCAAGACTTAGGGTGGCTGTGGTATTGAAGGAACATTTTTATAGGGTTTTAAAGTGTTAAAATTGGAAAGAAATCATAGCCAGAATCGAAGAGGCGTCTCCCCACCGTAGAGGCGCCACCTCTATACGAAAAGGCGTACGCCTCTCAGGTGTAAGACGCCGCTCCTTCTAGTCAAAGAGGTGACGCCTCATCATGAAAAGACGGCATCTCTTCCCACAGTGACGGTACCTCTTCATGCTAATTTAGTGCTATTTGATTATTTTTGGAGGGTTTTTAACCCAAAATAGATGGTGGAAGTTGTGTACTTGGTTGGCAAATATGGAATAGAGTAAAACGCAATAAATTTTTTAAAAGCCTTTCATTTTAATGTCAACATAAGAGTTTATGTTTTAAAAAATAATAGTAAATAAAAAAAGGAAGAAGCCCAAAAATCCCAACAAACTAGCCACATGCCTCTCCTGATATCTATATCCTAATCTAGTCCTCCTCGGACTCTGTCTCCTCAAGGTCCTCGCCCTCTCCTGCATCCTCTCCCTCTCCGGCACCGGCAGCTACAGCTGGGACACTAGGTGTCATGTGGATGTTAGGTGTAGCTCCCATCATGGAATTATCATTGTCATCCATCATCTGATAAGCCTCAGGCTGATGTTGGAGAGACTGGATCTGAGCATCCAACCCCATGCAGTGAGTCTGTCCAAACAAGAAAAGGAAAGAGGTAAGTAAATCATTTAAGCATGCATACATGTAAAATAAACAGAAAAATTTGTATACCCTCCACTCCTCTGAGATCTGGTCGATCAGGTCTCGTTGAGCCTCGACCATCCCAAAGAGGTGCTCTCCCTGCTCTTTAGGAACCTACAGGTACAAAAATTTTAAATTATATCAGTACTAATAAATGTTTGTAGTGAATAAAAGTGATCAGGTACAAATTGAACTCACATGAGTAGCAGAAAGAGGTACGAGTGCCGCACAACTCCTCGGGTCAGGAGACAGGATGACCCGAGTCCGTCCTCCGGAGGTGCTCCAGTATCGTGCAGTAGGCTCTGGAAGAAAGGAGAAAGCCCTATATGTATAGAGAGGTGGTACATCAGGGACCCTAGGAGTAGGAGCAGGAGCATGAGAAGTACTAGCTCCTACTTTAGCAGTAGCAGACTGGGTACGAGCCCGTTGGGCAGGATGCTCACCCAGGGACTAAGACCTGATCTGGGGACCAGTGCCTCGAGGTCGAAGCTGTAAATAAAAAAATATAGTCAGAAAATGCTTGAAGAGAAAAATGCACAATTATTGAAAATAAGAAAAAATACCTGTGTGACAACACCTTCCAAAGGGAGTTGTCCTAATAACTTCTTTCGAACAAAGGTGTGGTAAGCTCCCGACTGGCGGGCGAGGATATAACGAGTAGATGACCTATGAAGCGCTCGTGAAAGGTCATCATCCATCAACTCATGGGTCCACAACATGGCTGCAGGAGGGTTTAGCAGAACACGTCTCCTAACAGGACCCGAAGACCATCCTATTATACGCTCTCCCAAGTAGAAGACCCTCTAGAAAGGTCCCACCAGTAGGATCCTCCTCTCAATCAATGGTCTAGAGTGAACTATCGCGTCAGACTAGTGCTCAGCAGGTCCCCAAGGAGCATCTGACACTCGTCAACAACAAAGAAAAGGTAAGTTTAAGTTTTGAACCTTGGAATAAAAGAACTAATACTTTCAACTTTGTTTTGTAGGTTACCTCACTCCAAAGAAGCCTGTTAAGGTACTCACGGTGGAGATGAACTCGAGACATGGTCCGCTTACCAGTCCGGCTGTGCCCCCATAGATTCAAAAGAGGAAAAGCAAAAGCACCAGGTGTCACATCCCTAATCAATCCCAACTCGAGTCCCCAAACCTGCACACATTTCGTAAAAGTTCAAAAAGGAAAGGAAAAATAATAAATATAAAAAAATATAGAGAAGGAAAAAGAAAACATACTTGTGTGGCATGCTAAAAGCTGCAAAATCGGCGGGCTCCCTAGACAAACTCATCCATACCCCAATATAGGTATGCAAGTACGACTGACCCCCAGTCATAAGTATGGATTAGCTCCACATCTCTCAGAGCCATCAACAGTACCAAGTCCACAGAACTGGCAGCATCACAGAAAAGTGTCGTCCCTAGCAAATATAAGATAAAAGCTCAGACCACCTGGTCAATCTGACGAGGAGTCGTGATATCCTCTATTCGGATACCTGAGTAATGGGTGAAAAGGGAGTCAAACTTGATAGTATGAGTCCCCTTTATAGTAGGAGTCATACCCAGTAGATGATCAATAAAGGCCACATGCCTAGCTGTCATCGGCTCCAAACAATGATCAAAGGGGACAGGATCTCCAGCGCAAGCGATCCCCGTGATAGCTGTGAAAGCTAACGGGTCTAGAGTCAACTCACCAATAGGCAAGTGGAAGGTGTGCGTGGTGTCCATCCATCTCTCTATCAATGCATACAGACCATTGAGGTCATGGTGACCAGCAACGGTAGGAAGAGTCAGGATGAAAGGCTCGAAATCAGTTATACGAATCCGTCCCAAAGCGTGTCACTCATGGAATCGTACCAGTGTCGGGCGCCTGTGACATTGCCAGCACCTTTCAGGGAGTGCTGGTCAAACTGCAGAGAGTATTTAAAATTTTAATTGGTTTAATTATAAAAAAATAGCGCTTTTAGACAAAAGACGACGCCTCTATAAAGATGTGGCGCTGCCCCTTTATCAGAAAAAATGACACCTCTTAGAAGAAGAGGTGACACATTTTTATAAAGAGGCGACCCCTCACCGAATAGGCGACACCTCTTCGATTCGGGAAGCCGAGCCTTTTGGCCTCCAGATCTTGATTTCATATTTATTTTTCATGTAATTTTTTTATGGAAATTACATCTATACTCTTAATGCTAATTGACCCAGTCCTTATTTTGATTTAAAAAGCAAGAAAAGAAGACTAACCTCTTCTGAAGCTCGCGAACAGATATGGGTGTCAAGAGAAGCCCTCAATGGGAGTCCCCCGAGGTACTCCAAGCCGAGCAAGTGAGGTGCACGAGCCTCCGGGGCTATTACGATCCAATCGGGACGGGCTGGAGTGCGATCCGCTGCAAGATCTATAATGTTTATGTTTGAAAGAAGGAAGAAGAAGAAGTTAGGCGCAAAGAAGAAAATGAAAAGTGAATTTGAATTTGGATTTATATTGAATTGGTAAATTTCTACTTTGGTCCCCGGAGAATAAATTGCTAACTAATACCTAAAAATTGTTATCTGACGCAATAAAATGTGAAGCATTGACGTGAAGCATCGATATTGAGCCTCTCAGGTTTTACTTCAAGGATGACGGCACACAAGACGAGGCCTCTTGATTTTGAACATCAAGGATGACGGCTGCGTAGATTTAACCTCTTGATTTTGAACATCAAGGATGACGATATGACAATTACGCTGTTGTAAAACAATAAATCAACTAATCCCGCAAAACCTCTCGGGTTGTACCTCGAGGCTGACGGTCTAGCGACAGGATCCCGGGATTGAAGAATATCCTTTTTAATCTATGCATTCATTTTTTCATTTTTTTTTATTTTTTTGAAAAATCTAATTTAGAAAATTATTCAGTTTTTCAAAAAATCAGGGGGCAAACTGTGGGCACCACGGTTTAGTCGATCCGAAAAAGAAAGGCCCAGTGATGAAAAATGGCAACTAAAGCCCAATTGTCAAGGAACCAGACTCTAAACCCCTTTAAAATTTCTAATTAATTAGAAATTAATAAACTAAGCCTAATTCAAAGAGGGATTCAGCCCAGAAGAGCCAGACTTGTTTGGTCTGATGAGCAAAGCCCATCAGAGCAAGCCTTTTGGGCCTTGAAAGCCCAGAGGCGCCGCCTCTAGAAGAAGAGGCGCCGCCTCTCCATTTAAGAGGCGGCGCCTTTTCATTTGGAGAGGCGGCGCCTCTCCGAGTCTGTAACTGAAAAAAATTAAAGTGTCTTAAATGGTGGAATGTGGATCGCCCCACGTTCCACAGCTTCTCTCCCACGTTCGTGGGAGAGAGAATAAGCATTTAGAGTTTATTCAGCCCCTATAAAAAGAAAAGAAAGACAGAAAAAGGGGGATTTTAAATTTTTTTGAGCAACTTGAACTAAAAAAAAAAGAAAGAAAAGAAAGCTAAAAAAAAGAGAAAAGGGAACAGAAACTGAGAAGGAAGATAGAGTCCGAAGTCCAGGGACAAGGGAGCTTATTCAGACACCACCTCTGAGGGCCAAACTAATTTCAAATTCGATTTCTCGGTAAATTTTCACTTTCTTTTCTAGCTATTGTTTTAAAATTTCATTCATTCTAACATTTGTTTGCTTTAGAATTGTAGTGTATGTTTATCTAAATATGTGTTGAAGTTCTACTGACTTTGTGACTGTAATTGGTAACATTTAGACCCCTTTCTTATGCCTGTTTAAATTGTATAATTTTTTGTTGTGCATTCTCTATCGAGACAGAGGCGGCGCCGTCTCTTAATTCACAGAGGCGACGTCTCTTAATCAAAAGAGGCGTCACCTCTGTTCCGCAGATACTTTTAATTAATTTATTTTCATACTATTTAATTCTTGAGTTGCTTTTGTAGAGTTCTGATGATGCCTGGAGATTACTAATTTAAAGATGGTGCAGGAATAACAATAATGGACATTTTTCATTATTTTGGAATTCTTAGGATTTATTTATTTATATTTAATTGTTCTTAATTGTGGAATTTGTAATCTTTTCTCCTCCCTCCTTTCTTTGTATGCTTTATTTCTATTTTATTATTGTTTATTTGATTGATTGTTTTGAATGGATGTTAAACATAGAATTGCATGAAAATTGGAATAAATAATTAAATTTGGCATAAAATGTAAAATCAAATAATTATTTGAATTGAAATGGAAATTTGCATGTAATTCAAGAAATAACCAAATAATAAAAAATAATAAAATATAAGATACAAACGGAGGCCGATCGCAAGGTCGGGTAGGCCACTAAAAGCCCATACCCAGTTTTCGGACCCAATCTCTGAGGACGATTGCTGGGCTTCCTCCGTGAAATCCAGTTGCTGTAAAGTGTGTCCCGGATTTTATCCGGGTAGCGATTCCATTCTCCAACCAAAGCCCTTCAAAAGGCCCAAAGTTGTATTCCTAGTAGGCCCTGAGCCGACATAGTGCCGTGGTCGCCGAACACTTTGGCGCGCGCTGAACCCCGCCGCCTACAACAATATTTTTAAAATATGAATATAAATATTATAATTATTTAATCACTATTTTTAATTTAATTAATATTTATTTTACTATGAATTATAAAAAATTAATTATATAAATTTAATTTAAGAGAAATTATTTTATTATTAGTTATTTTTAATAAGAGTAATATAGTTCAAATAAAAAATAAATCCAATCAACAATCAGCTATTAAATAAGAATTTCAAAATAAAACTGAAGTTGTTAGATATTTTATGAAACAACTATCATTTTTTTTGAAACACTTAACACACACGGTGACATCACACTTCATCTAATAAAATTATGTTCAATTTTTTTTATCAGTTAAATCAAACATCTTTTCAAATGATAGGTTTTTGAACTAGAAAAATTGGAGATTGTTTACTTATTCTCTTAATAAGATCCCTACATTCGCCTACTTTAGAAATTGTCCATACACCCAAATTCAATTGAAGTTTAATCATTAAATTTCCAAGGTACTAAAAATTAGTCCAACCTACTAAAAATAAAAAGAAAACATATGTGTGACTTAAATATTAAAATGGTCAATAATTTTATATGTTTGATTATTCAACATATTACTCTTTATTTATTTTTTTTAGGTAGTAGGAATTTATTTGGCAGAGTCTGAATATAGAGAAGAGTTGGGACTATTTTCTTAGAGCCAAATCAGAGTATTATGCAATCAGATTTCAGAAGAAAAACAAACTAGCTCAATAATTCTCTTAAACACAATGAAAATATTATTTAATAACAATTAAAATAAATAACACCACAAAAATTAAATTTTTTGTAGTACGAACCCCAAATTTCTAATTTTCCTTCTTAATACGTCATATATTACAAAGAACAAATATGATTTTTACAAATAAAGTACAATAATTTTATTTTCAATATATTTTTTAAAGAAAAAAATAATTGAAATTTTTTAACTTTTAAATAGACTGAATGAAAGTACTTTTTTTTTTTTTTAATGTAGGTCATCTAAGTAATATCTAGCACTTCATCTATGTAATATTAATTAGTTTGATTTAGATTTTTTAATTAATTAAAAACTACTTAAAATAGTAAGTTAAAATATTAAATTCTTACTTAATACATTTAATATTCAATTTTTATTGTGGATATTAATATATTAAAAATATTTAATATGAAATTTTTATTTAAAATGAAAAATTAATAAATATGAAAATTTTTAATAATTTTTGATAATTAAAATTATCAAACAATTATTCATATTCACTATTTAAATTTTTTATATTTATCATGTTATAAATTCAAAATTGGATATTTATTTTTTAATTTTACCAATACCATACTATATTTCAGTAGGTTTGAATCGAATTCCCTTCTTTGACCCACCTCAGCTTTTCTTATCAAATTAAAATCGAGAAATACATTTACGAAAAAATTTAATGATTTTGTTATCACCAACACTATGTTTGAGCCAAAAGAAAAAAAAAAATTAAAGGAAATGAGGAAAAGAAAAATAAAAAAGAGAAGGAAAAAAATATATGGCCTTATTATAGAAAATAATTTTATTTTTATTTTACAAAAACAAAATTGATAGTTTTTTTATCAAAAATTTTTTTGATAGTTGTAACTGTTGAAATTTAATGTTTGGTGAATAGTGGATATTAGAACTCTTTATTTTTCAAAAATATATCATTTAGAGTAGAACTAAAAAATTATTTACATGAGTTTTTTTATAATTAAATATAAATTTTAAAAATATTTGGATAATTTCACTAGCAAACATTAAATTTTATTTTTTATTTTTTAAGACAATTTTCTGAAAAAAAAAAAAAAAACTAAATTTTTCCATAGTCAGTTTCACTTTTTGTTTTGCCATCCATCTTTCTCTTTGGATATTGTTTTTTTTTTTTTTTTTTAATTTCTTATGTCTAATAATCAATTTTTATTAACTTTAGATCATATTTATTTTTTTACTTAAAATTTTATAAAATTTAATGTTTCTTATTGGCTCTGAAAAATATATAAATTGTTGTTTTCTTATTATTACTAATCTAATTAATTTTTTCTATCAAATGATTAATTCTTATTTAATTATAGTCATTGATATATATACATTGCATGTATAAATACATAAGATTAGTAGATGATTTTTGTATAGATACATATACATATATATATATATATATATATATATATATATATATATATATATATACCTCAACAAGAGCCCAAATTTTTTAATATATAGAATTGGTAAATGCTAGCTTAATTAGGGAAAAACATTTTTTCCCTATTAGATTATACCTTCCTCTTCCTATCAAGAAATTAACTTTACTTTTTATTAATCCTCTTTCTCTTGAGATTAAGAACTACTATAACCAAGAAAAAAATATTATTTTGTATATGGTCTCAAATACAAATTTTTTTTTTGAGAACAGGTCTCAAATACAAATTTTAATAAAAAAGAATTAAAGTATTTTATTGACGAAGCTAAAATTGACATTTTACTTTTATTTTTTCAATGAACTTATATTTTTTTCTCAATTAAATCCAAAATGAGAATCAAATTAATGAAATA
>CATIWO010091726.1:0-15347 GCA_949673435.1 Macaranga tanarius | reverse complement strand
TTCGTTTGAAACACAGCTTGCGTCAAAAAATTTCACGTAATTTTTTCTTCTTCATGTTAATTTTTCTTTTCGAAATACCATAATTCTTTTGCACTACGTGAATAGTAACATGCAAAATTCTAAAAAAGTTATTATTTTACTATTCATCAAAATACTGTTCCGACATCCGTTTCGAACACAGTTTGCGTCAAAAAATTCCACATAATTTTCTCTTCCTCGTGGTAATTTTTTTTCGAAATACCATAACTTTTTTGCACTACATGAATAGTAACATGCAAAATTCTACAAAAATTTACTATTTTACTATTCATCAAATTACTATTCCGACATCCATTTCGAACACAACTTTCGTCAAAAAATTCCACGTAATTTTCTCTTCCTCATGGTATTTTTTTTCCGAAATACCATCAAATTACTGTCTCAAATTTCACTTTTTTTTGTGAAATGCCTTGTTTAAAAAAAAAAAGCATTTCGCCAGTGCTACTGGCGAAATGACTGGCCCAACGCCACATCATCAAAAACTACCACAAAATTAGAATTTTTTTTAAAAAGAACCACAAAAGTTGAAATTTTTTTTTATACAACCATAAACTTGGTATTTATGAAAATTTGGACCATATTTTGGTAAATAGCCCTGAATGTTCAGATTCTTGCCACAACAAATAAAAGTGGCTAGTTCAATTAGCACTACAACTACTTGTCTCACAACACATATTGTTAGATTTGTAACATGTGTATGTGTAAAACAGTCAAAATATGTATCAATCATTCAACTGTTGAGTGTAATACTTTGGATGTAAGCAAGAATTTTATGAGCCCATGCACGAAGAACAATTCCACACAAGATAAAATTTTCCTTGATTAAAGAGACCAAGTAATGATCAATTATGGATGTTCGCGGCAAATTTTTTGCAATAATATAGTTAAAGCATTTACCTTTGTAAATGGAAAAAGTGGTTGTGCAACTTCAGTCCTTCGTGGGCTTTCCTTCTTCTTGTCCAGTAGTACTCTTTGAAAGTCTTGAGGTTCTAAACTAAAAATTTTCAAATCTTCACATCTAAACACACTCAAGCCTTCAAGATTTGGACATTCCAAAATGTGAGTTTCTGAGTAAAAACACTTAAGTCTTTCTAATCTCCAAAGGTTCAAGTACTTTAAACGAGGAAACACGAACTTAGGATTTTTTTTCTATTCTTCCCTCTGCAACGAGTGCCTCAACTCCACACCCATCTATATTAAGCAGTTCAATTTGTTGAAGCTCTTGATGAGCAATTGAAAACGGAAAGAGGCTTTGCAAACTCGGACAATTCCAAGCATACACTTCACGTAGGTTGTGGAAAGAGACATTGATTCCCTGAAGATCCCCATTCCAAACATGTTTCAAACTTGGGAGATTATTAATGTCCAATGATCTCAATTCATAGTCTATGCCAACATCCATATGCTCTTCTTCTTCTACTAAGTGTGCTTGAAGATCAAATATCTCTTCCAGTGAATCACAATTTTTCACAAGTAGTTGTTCCACATTCTTAAATCTTGTCAACATCTCAGATGGGAAAACCTTCAATAGTTCATTCCCATGTTCTATCTTCAGTTCCTTTAATCTGCAAAATGAATTCGTTTGGACTTCATCATTCCATATCATCTTCAACCTATGCATTTGCATATTATGCAATCTCTCCAAATTAGGAAATGAGACCTAACATAAAAAAAATTAAAAAAATTAGTATAAATGATACATTCAAAAATCCATGATCTAAAATTTATTCTGCAGAACATAATATATATATTAAAAATTTTAAATTAGCAATGGCCCATTTGTTTTGAGCATATTGCATTTTATTGTTGAATAAATAATAACACGCATTATAGATGCTTACATTTAAACAATAAAAAAAATGACAAATAGCCAAATATTATAACTGATTTATGTTCCACCGTTACCTTAAAAATTTCCATGCAAGGTGATGAAGAAATATATCAAAATAATTAAAAGGTCGATCATGGATGGTTAGGTTGGAGTTCCCATTTATGTCGGTTTCGAGCTTGAGCCTTCACGGCTACCATACACCAATACTGTTGGGAGTTTACCACTTTTATGATAAAGGATAAGAAGAACCATGCTTATTATGTAGGCCATGAACTTCCATTGAACCAAAAGAAAATAATAAAAAGAGGGATAAAAAGAAAACATCAATTAAGAAAGCAAAATATAGATGATCACCTTTTCATCAAAAAGACTTGATGAGCTTCCTTGTTGAACTTCATTTGTAGTAATTATGGGACTAGAGACAAATGTGTGGAGAAGAGGGCAGTTCTCTACCCACAAGTCTTTCAATGATGGACATTCAACTAAAATAGTAGTACAAAATCTCCTTAACAATGGAAGACCTTTGAGCTTTAGGAACTGTAATTTGGGAAAAAACACCTTCATCATCGTTCTTTCCACAAATCCTTGTGCAACTATTATTCCTTTAATGAAATTGGAGTCGCTAATCTCAAGTTTCTCGAGCTGTGCAAGATGTTTAACCATGGAATATGTGAATAGATAGCTTAAGTTCCCACAAACCTCTACAACCAAGCTTCTTAAGTTTTGATTGCTCAAAGATTCCTCTATAATTTCATTGTGCCATATCTTCTCCACATTGATTGAGTACAGTTTCAATTTTATCAAACTTGGAAATTAAATCTGCAAGCACGCATGCTAAATCATTAATTTTTATTGTCTCATCTAATATATATATACATACACACTTAATAATATATAGATATATATATACACACTTGTTTAATCATATTTAGGATCTAGCTAAAACAGTTAATGGCAAATATACATTTTTGCCCCTAACACCGAGGAGCGCATCTACTCTTAAAAAATTTTTTTTGATCCATTTAAAGCACAAAAACTTCAAAAATAAAATTTTGGCTTAATACATATCCAGACCCCTGAACTTGCCAGCTTTTATCACTTTGGCATCTCAACTTACGCTTTTGCCATTTTAACACCTGAACTTGCCTAAAATGTAATTTTTAAACCCTTGTCATCATATTAGCAAATCAACAAGTGACACGTAAGAGGTGTTTAACTGATAAAAATCTGTAAGTAAAGGTACCAAACTGACAAAAAGTAGCAAGTACAGGGGGTGATAGATGTATTAGATCATTAGATTAGTGTATTTTAGACAAAAAGCGGCAAGTTCAGGTGTTAAAATAGCAAAATCATAAGTTGAGGTGCCAAAGTGACAAAACCTGGCAAGTTTAGGGGCCTAGATATGTATTAAGCCTAAAATTTTTAAGCCCCTCATTTAATAAAAGACTAACTGTCTGTTTATTCTTTGTACTAGACTGTAATTCTTTAATGTAAAAATAAAAAAAATCAATTAAACTTCAAAAATCTGCAAATAAAAATGCTTGTATTAGTTAACTTTTTCATATTTTTTGACAGACATTGAGAATAGCAATAATTATTTCACCCCTCCTGAAAATGTAGCTGCAATGAGAAAAAGCAAAGATATCATAATGGAGAACTAACCTTTGGCTCAATAATTGCATGGGTTGTATTTGGTTCTGCTTCTCCTAGAAATAATGTACAAATAAATGTGGGTGGACAATCGGCAATAATTATCTATTTTAGAGATGGACATTGCACTTTACCATTTCTGGAACAGAAATTTATTAAGCTGGGCAAACTGACCAAAATAACAGAGTTTAGTAGAGGGAATTTGATCTCTTTCGTATATTTCTCTGATGCGGATGAGGTTGCATGTGCTTTTATGTAGAAATTTGAAAAAAATCGATAATGGCATTTTCATAATTACGGACAACTTTGGAGTTTCGGATTTTGGCGAATTCAGAACCTAATTTCATTGAAAACGGGCCAAGGATCACAACATACTAGCTTTGCTTGTGATATTGATGTGTACTAATCCGTAAGCGTACAGAATCGTTTCAAGTAGTAAATAAAGATATCGTCCCATAGAGATTTGAAAGTGGAATACTGTAATACTCACAATGCTTATTTGTTTAGACAATGAAATAGAGTTGGAATCTCAAAGAAATAACACTAAATTAAGAAAGATAAAAATACAAATTCAATGAAAATTTTAAAAGCTAGGGTTCCTTATTCTTAATTGACCATTTCAAAGAATTGATTAACATCTAGGTCCACACTAGTTCTAATTCATCTTGAAGGGATCTTAAAAACTATAGATTTTCCTCTCAGATAAACCTATAATTAATTAGAGATTAATCAACACTAAGTTAACCAGCACTCACCAACCTAATGTCTTTTAATTCCAATTTTAAACACAACCTTTAATCAATATTGATCCACTTAATTGTCTCTCAACTAACTAAGTAATCAATAGGTCATTGTCATTTCCTACATAACTTATCTCTCGATTAAGCCTATAGTGTCAATTCAATTTTAGGTTGGCCAGGCCCAACATGACACTAAGCACAACAATAACCAATGAATTAAAACTAACAACCTAACATTAATCATAATAAGCACATGGTCAATTCAGAATAAGAACCCTAAAAAGGAATCTAGCCACTTATATTAAAAAGAAAAGAAAAATATGAAGTAAATAATTCCAATCATGATGAATAATAAGAAAAGTTAACAAGAAAACTCCCTTCACCAAGGTGTAGAGAAATCTTGTCCTTCAATCTTCAAAACTAAATCCTATTATAATATAAGCAAAAAAAAAATAAGAACTAAAAAGAAGAACAAAATCTAAAAATAAAAACATGAACAAAAATAGAAAAACCTTTAAATGAAAATAAAATGGTCCTATTTATAAACCCAAAGTCCTAGTAAGAAAGGTAATCTAACCCCTCTCAAACTCTATCTAATAAAAATTAAGAGATAAGTCCTTATCTATTTAAACTTCAGCTGAAAATTATCACTTCGTTGGCTGCCACATAAGTCAAGCATGGGTGCGCAAAAAAAAATGGCATGGCTGCACAAGAAATAACTTATTGCTGATCTTTGTGAGTGGCACGGCCGTGCTCGATTTTGGCATGGCCGTGCCACCTGTATCATACCCAAAAATAACTCTTAAGCATGGCCATGCAACAATTAAACACGACCATGCTAATCCCTAACGTAGATAACTCCTTATCTTGAGTCTTTGGCTTATCCAAACTTCAAGGATTGATCCAATCTTCATCCAAATGCATCCTACAAAATAAAATATAAAAGAAATTATCTAAAAATAAATAAATCCTACTAATTAAGACAAAATAACAAAACTAACTAAATTAACTGAAAACTAACTAACTAATGTAACTAATAAGCCTAAGATGCAATAAAATAGAGTGCTTAAAATAAGTGTTTTTCACACTCATCAGATGTCCTATGTTTTTCGGCCAAATTCCATCGTTTAGGCCTCAAAAAATACGTTTTAGTGTTTTTTGTGGATTTTTTCATAATTTTCTTTTTCTATTAAGATTTGGTTTAGGGTTTTCTATTTAAGGAGTTTTTTTATTTTTTTGGAGGACAGTTTTGTTGATTAATTAAATTTTTATTTACCCCAAAATTCAATGAATTTTGTTGCCTATTCCCTGAATTTGAGAATTGTAAGATATAAAAGATTGTTAACTGGTATTTGTGTGCGAATCAACAGTTGATAATATTTATCCTTACAGACTTCCGCTACGTCAGTTTAGTATCAGAGCTATGCCGCCCAGAAGGCAGCCAGCACATCCACAACCACAACAGCGTGTAGAGGAGGTTTACTAGCATGATGATCTACGTCGCATTGAGGAGTGATTCGAGCAACAGATCAAACAGTTGATAGATCAGCGAATGGACATTTTGATGGATCGACTAACAGAGAGGATGGGTGAATTATTAGTCAATCAAAATAGAGAGAATCCAAATCATGGGAGGATTCTTAATTTTAATGAACGCAAAAATCCTTTTACAGGCAGAAATGATGATGATGATGAGTACATCGATGATTATAATGATGTGCCTCATAGGCATCATCAACAATATGCAGAAGAGGATGATACAAGATGTTGGGAAATAGGTATACGAGCTGAAATACCTAATATTCGTAGTGGCCTATAACCATAAGAATTTTTTGATTGGTTGGCTGTGGTAGAAGAGGTTCTGGAATTTAAGGGTGCGCCAGAAAATAAAAGAGTACCCTTAGTTGCAACTAGATTCCAAAACCGGGCTATGGTATGGTGGCAGCAGGTGAAGCAGACCAGAATCTGTTTGGGCAAGTCTAGAATTACAACGTGGGAGAAGATGAAGGAGCAGATGCGGGCAACCTTTTTGCCTTACAATTATCAATATTTATTGTACCAAAAATTACAAAATTTGAGGCAGGGAACTCATTTTATTGATGAGTACACAACTGAGTTTTACCAATTGATTGCTCGGAATGAGGTGCATGAGACATAAGAGAAATTAGTAGCTCGGTATATTGGGGGCTTAAAGGAACAGATTAAGGAGATAGTGAACATGTTTAATTCGTTTTCTATTTTTACGGTGCACTAACGTGCTTTGCAACTAGAAAAGAGGCGTCCTGGTGGTTATTTACAGCCTAGCTATGGGAACACTAGCAGTGGGGGTAGTAACGCAGGGAATGCAAGTAGGGCAGGATCAGCTCTAAATAGTGCAAAAAAGGCTGGTCCAAGTAGTGGTATTAAGTGTTTTGTGTGTGGTGAGATTGGTCACAGACAGGCAGAATGCAAGCGGGCTAAAAAGAAGGTGATATTTGCTGAGACAGACGAATGCAACGAGGATGAGGATGCCCTGGTGGATGGTGATCCAGTATTTGATCCAGTGGCAGTTGACGAGGAGCTTATGACTGGTGATGTAGGGACTGCCTTGGTGGTAAGGAGATCTTGCCTCACTCTGAGGGCTGTTGATGATGATTGGCTGTGAAGTAATATTTTCCAGTTAACCTGTACCATTAAGGGAAAGGTATGTAGGTTTGTGATTAATACTGGTAGTTGTGAGAATTTAATTTCAGGGGAGGCAGTTCAGAAATTGGGAATTGTGACTGAAAAATATCTAAAGCCGTATAAGTTGGCATGGTTGAAATAAGGGGGTGAGGTGACAGTATCCAAACATGCTCTAGTTTCATTCTCAATTGGGGCAAAATATAGGGATGAGGTTTGGTGTGATGTTGTGACTGTGGATGCCTGCCACTTATTATTGGGGCGACCTTGGCAGTTTGATAGAGACGTGACTCATAATGGGAAGACTAACACTTACAGTTTTATGTTTGGGAATGTCAAAATTGTGTTAGTACCCAATAAAGAGTTTGGACAGTCCAAGCAGTTGAAGGAAGATAGTAAGGGCTGTGTGAATTTGTTGAGCATGGTGCAATTTGAGGGGGTTATGCAGGAAACTGAAATTATGTATGTCCTGCTCGGGAAGGTGGTAGATCAAGAAGAGACCATACCTGAGGCAGCGTTACCATGTTTAGAGGAGTTTGCTGATTTATTTCCAGCAGAATTGCCTAAAAAATTACCTCCAATGCGTGACATTCAGCATCAGATTGACCTTGAGCCTAGTGCAGCTTTGCCAAATTGACCTCACTATAGGATGAGTTATAGTGAGCACGAGGAATTGAGGAGGCAAGTGGAGGAGCTATTAGAAAAAGGGTTTATTCAGGAGAGTCTAAGTCGTTGTGCTATCCCAGCCCTATTGATGCCAAAGAATGATGGTTCTTGGTGGATGTGCATAGACAGTCGGACCATTAATAAAATAACTATCAGGTATTATTTTCCTATTCATAGATTGGATAACTTACTTGATCAGCTTAGTGGGGCTATGATTTTTACTAAACTGGATTTGAAAAGTGGGTATCATCAAATTCATATTAGAGCTGAAGATGAATGGAAAATAGCCTTCAAGACATGGGAGGGCTTGTATAAATGGCTGGTTATGCCATTTGGGCTGTCAAACGCGCCTAGCACTTTTATACGTGTCATGAATTAGGTTTTATGGCCTTTTATTGGTAAGTGCATTATCGTATATTTTGATGATATTTTGGTATATAGTGCTAACCCATATGAGCATTTGAATCAGTTGTGAGAGGTTCTTAATGTGTTGCGTAGGGAGAGGTTCTATGCTACAGTTAAAAAGTGTGCGTGTTTTAACTCATAGGGTGTTATTTCTTGGTTATATGGTTTCGGGTAAGGGGCTGTAGGTGGATGAGTCCAAAGTGGCAATCGTGAAAAATTGGCCATAACCCAACACCCTTACTGAAGTTAAGAGTTTCCATGGGTTGGCTTCATTTTATAGGCATTTTATTCCGCATTTTAGTAGCATTATGGCGCCTATTACTGATTGTATGATAAAAAAAGGGTAAGTTCGAGTGGACAGATGAGGCTACAAAGGTGTTTGAATTAATCAAAACATGCCTTACTACAGCTCCAATTTTAGTACTGCCAGATTTTCATCAACCTTTTGAGTTGCATTCAGATGCTTTGATGGTGGGGATTGGGATAGTTTTAAGTCAGAACAACAAACCAGTGGCATATTTTAGTGAGAAATTATCGGGTGCCAGGCTGCGTTATAGCACTTATGATGTTGAATTCCATGCTGTAGTGCAGGCTATTAAGCATTGGTGTCACTATTTGTTTCAGAGGGAGTTCATTCTATACACGGACCATAAGGTATTAAAGCATTTGCACATGCAGGATAAGGTTTCTACTAGGGATGCGAATTGGATTGCTTACTTGCAGAGGTTTACTTTTGTGGTGAAACATAAATCTAGTGTTACAAACAAGGTGGCTGATGCATTGAGTCAGCGTAAGAGTTTGTTGACACAAATGTCCATAGAAGTACCTGGTTTTGAGTCCTTTACTGAATTGTTTGAGACAGATCCATATTTTTATAATATTTTAGCAAAGGTGTGAATGGGAGAAAAAACATATTTCGTGTTGCATGATGGATTTCTTTTTAAGGGGAATTAGTTATGTGTTCCAGATTGTAGCCTGCGTTTGAAGATAATTAAAGAGCTGCATGGTGAAGGACATGTAGAGCATGATAAAACTTTGCAATTGGTTCAGGAGGCTTATTTTTGGCCTATCATTCATAAAGAGGTAGAGAAATTAGTTCAAAGGTGTCGGGTGTGTCAGGTTTCAAAGAGGGCAGCAACAAATGCAGGATTGTACATTCCATTACCCATTCCTAAGAAGCCTTTGGTAGATGTTAGCATGGATTTTATGCTTGGATTACTACGCACACAGTGAGGTAATGATTCTATCTTTGTTGTAGTTAATCGGTTTTCTAAAATGGTGCATTTCATTCCATGTAAGAAAACAATTGATGTGGTTCATGTTGCTCAATTATTCTTTTGGGAGATTTATAAGTTACATGGGTTGCCTATGTCTATTGTGTCTGATAGAGATACTAGGTTTCTTAGCTATTTTTGGAGGAGTTTATGGAAAATGGTGAGCACCCAGTTGAATTTCAATAGTGCCTATCATCCACAAACAGATGGGCAAACTGAGGTGGTGAATCATTTTTTAGGAATCTGTTGCGTTGTTTAGTTGGTGATCATATGAAGGGTTGGGATCAGAAGTTATATCAGGCATATTTTGCACATAATCATGCTATTAATAGGAGTACTGGATTTAGTCTTTTTACCGTGGTATATTCTGTTATGCCAAGAGGACCACTTGATTTGCTGCTTTTACTGGTAAAGACCATAATTAATGGAAAGGCTGAGAATTTCGTGCAGGGATTGCTAGAGGTTCATCAGGCTATCCATGACAATTTACTTAAGGCTACGGGCAAGTATAAGCAAGCTGTAGATAAGAAAAAGAGGCATGTTGAGTTTGATGTGGGAGATTACGTGTGGGCTATTCTTACTAAGGACAGATTTTCTGCAGAATATTATAACAAATTATCTGCCAAGAAGATTGGACCAGTGAAGATCATTGAGAAGATTAATCCTAATGCCTACCGTTTAAAGTTGCCTAGTCACATTCACACTGCAGATGTTTTCAATGTTAAGCATTTGATTCCTTATGCAGGTGATTCTTCTGATGATGACAATTCGAGGTCGAATTCTATCCAGCCTGGGGAGAATGATGCAGATGAGGTTGCATGTGCTTTTATGGAAAAATTTGAAAAATTTTGATAATTGTATTTTTATAATTACGGACAACTTTGGAGTTTCGGATTTTGGGGAATTCAAAGCTCAATTTCATTGGAAACGGGCCAAGGATCACAACTTATAAGTTTTGCTCGTGACGTCCTATGTTTTTCGGTCAAATTCCATCGTTTAGGCCTCAAAAAATGCATTTTAATATTTTTTATGGACTTTTTTATAATTTCCTTTTTTTATTAGGATTTGGTTTAGAGTTTTCTATTTAAGAAGTTTTTTTTGGAGGACAGTTTTGTTGATTAATTAAATTTTTGTTTATCCCAAAATTCTATGAATTTTGTTACTTATTCCCTGAATTTTAGAATTGCAGATTATAGAAGATTATTAATTGGTATTCTTGGGCGAATCAACAGTTAATATTTATCCTTACAAACTTCCGCTACGTCATTCTCCTTATCTAATCCCTCTGTGATGATTTCTTTCACCATTTCACAACTTTTCACTACTAACTCTTGGAGTTATACAAGGCCAAAGCACATGGTTGGAGTAAATACGTACTTCAACCGACAACTGCTGTGGACTTCAAGTATTTTTAGGTTTTTGAAGTCCAAATTTCGTTTAAGAGTCTCCTTCCAGAGAAGTCTCAATCTTGGCAGATCGATCAACTGCAACTTATTTAACTTTGGTAGATGCCCAACAACTTGAATAGCATTTTGCATTTCCGTAACACCAAATATTTGTTCAACTGAACTGCAATTTCTAACCTCAAGGTCTTCTAAATTATTCAAAAAGGGCAGTAGATTTGACAGCACAGCGCAAGTGGAATACGCATGCTCATCTGCCACCAATGTATTTAAATTATAAAAGAACTTGACAGGAACTTGGCCATGCCATACCTCTTTGAGTTCAGGAATTTCAGAGAGTTTCAAATATTGCAGGCCACTCAATCCAATCTACAAAAGCCAAAAATTACATTAGCTAGCATAGACGGAAAACTACACAAGTTAGCATAAAAAGAAAATTACGCAGCTAAATATTCTGTGGAAGCCAAAAGGCAGTGCAAAAAATTAGGAGATACTTAACCATTTCTGAATACAATTATTTTATGGTGGTATTAAGATTGCCAGTCCAACGCCACTTATCTCCTTTTTCAGTCATATATACTCTCTTTAGCTTTGGTGCACTAACTTCCTTATAGAAAACCTTTATCATGGGGCATTACATCACGACTGCCTCTTCCAAACATGGGAATTTGATGATGAGACTTGCCAACAAACAGAAGCTGGTGAGGCTTTTTAAGCAATGAAGCCTTAAACTTGTAAGTTTGTAGAAAATTAACTCGGTCTAGGATTGGAACTGGGATTCTTCATCCCCCTCACTTGCTATGATTTTCGTAAGCATATCACAATCGCATATGCTCAGGTTAGTGAGGTTGACCATACATTAGGCAGTACAGAACGATACTAAGTTTACCAATTTATTGCAGTTATTGATATAGAGAGTGGTTAGATTTTGGAAAGATGCAGAGTTTGGTGCCAAGTTAATCAACTCATGACAATTGATTATTTGCAGTGTTTGAAGATTTAGAAGGAGCCGGCAGTAATCTTGATTCCATATATGCCTCATGTTAGGAAGGTGAATAAGTCTCAAGAATTGTATTTGTGCAAGAGTCTCACCAACAACACCTTGTGAAAGTAGGACCCTGAAATAGCAAAGCCTCAAAACAAGAGTCTTCAAATTCTTGAATCTTTGAAGAAAAAAAAATAAAAATTTCAACGAATCTTAGAAAAGCCTTGCAGTTCAAGATTAGTTAGTTTCAAAAAGCTGTCTACTAGAAATTGGCTTTCTTGTATCCTTGTGAAGTCCATGTAGTCCAGTGTTAATTCCTCCAAATTGAAAATAATCTGATATTCAAAGAACTTATATGTAAATACATAGATCGATATAGCACAAAAAACACAAAACAAAAAGAAATGAATATTCAGATTCAGGCCACAACAACTAAAAATGGCTAGTTCAACTAGCACTACAATTAATTGTTTCATAAAAAAATATATTCTTGGATTTGTAACATATATAATATATACATTTTTATGGCGCAAGTGTGAAACATTCGAAATATTTTCTAATTGTAGTGTAATACTTTAAATACAAGCATCTTATAAGCCCATACATAAGGACCAATTCTACACAGAAGACCATTTTCCCATGCATAAATAGTCATTCAAGTAATGATCAATTACAATTGTTCATAGAAAATGTCAGGGCTACAATATAGCCACTTGAGTAATATGATTAACACATTTACCTTTATAAATGGAAAAAGTGGTTGTGCAATTTCACTCCTTTGTAGGCTTTCCTACTTCTCCTTGTCCAGTAGTACTCCTTGAAAATCTTGAGGTTCTGAATTAAAAATTCTTAAATCTTTGCATTTATATACTCTCAAGCTTTCAAGATTTGGACATTCCAAAATGTGAGTTTCCGAGTAAAAACACTTGAGTCCGTCTGATTTCTAAAGGGACAAGTACTTTAATCGAGGAAACACAAACTTTGGAATTTTTTCTTTTCTTCCCTCCTTCGCAACGAGTGCCATAACCCCACAGCTATCTATATCAAGCACTTGAAGTTGTTAAAGCTCCCGATGAGCAATTGAAAATGGGAAGAGGCTTTTCAGACTCGGACAATCCCAAGCATGCACTTCATGTAGGTTGTAAAAGGAGATATAATTTCCTTCAAGATCCCCATTCCAAACATGTTTCAAACTTGGGAGGCCTCTAATGTCCAACAATCTCAATTCACAGGATATGTCAACATTCATATGTTCTACTACTAGCTGTGCCTCGAGATCAAATATCTCTTTTAATGAATCATAATATTTCACAACTAGCTCTTCCACATTCTTGAATCTTGTCAACATCTCACATGGAAAAACCTTCACTAGTTCTTTCCCATGTTTTATCTTCAGTTTCTTTAACTTGCAAAATGAATTCGTTTGGACTTCATCATTCCATATCATCTTCAATCTGTGCATTTGCTTAATATACAATCTCTCCAAATTAGGAAATACCACCTAGCATAACATACAGACAAAAAAATTAGTATATAAATAATACATTAAAAAAATATATGATCTAATTTAATTTGTACAACAGAATATACATCTTAAAAATTTTAAATTAGCTATTATTTGTTTGTTTCAAGTATATTGCATGTTTCAAGTATATTGCATTTTAGTGTTGGATAAATAATAACATGTACTATAGATGCTTACATTTAGACAATTAAAAAGAAGTAAAGACATTTGACCTAATTAATACTTATCTCTCTTTGATTAAAAGTTGAACTTTTACCTACCTAATTTTTTTTTTTTTGTTAACGTGCTATATATAAAGACTTAAATATCCTTTCAAATAGTAAAAAATTATAATTAACTATAAAACACTAATAATATAATTTATTTCTTTTATGAACTTGTATGTAGATAACGTCATTAAATATAAAGGATTAAAATATCATTAGTATTTTATAGTGAATTATGGTTTTTTTTTTTACTATTTGAATGACAATTTTAGTCTTTTTATATATTTAACATAAAAAAAATAGTCTAACCATAAATGAAAGTTATTAAATGTTAATAAAATAAAATTTAAGTGAGGTAAAAATTTGATTTTAAAATAAGAAAGAGGTGTGTATAAATTAAGTCAAATCTCAGAGAGGAAAATGTAATTTGCTAAAAAAAAAATTCCCAAATATTATATTGAATTACATCCATTCTATAGCCCATGACTTCCATTGAACCAAAATAAAATAATAAAAAGAGGGACAAAAAGAAAACAGCAATTAAGAAAGCAAAATATAAATGATCACCTTTTCATCAAATAGACTTGATGAGCTCCCTTGTTGAACTTCATCTCTATTAATTATGGGACTAGAGACAAATATGTGGAGAAGAGGGCAGTTCTCTACACACAAGTCTTTCAATAATGGATAATCAACTAAAATAGCAGTACAAAATCTCACTAACAGTGGAAGACCTCTGAGCTTTAGGAACTGTAATTTGGGAAAAGACACCTTCATCAGCGTTTTTTTTTTTTTTTTGCTTCTTCTTCCTTCACAAATCCTTGTGCAACTATTATTTCTTCAATGAAGTTGCAGTCGCTTATCTCAAGTTTCTCGAGCTGTGCAAGATGTTTAACCATGGAATATGTGAATAAATAGCTCAAGTTCACACAACTCTCTACAACCAAGCTTCTTAAGTTTTGAATGCTCAAAGATTCCTCTATAATTTGGTTGTGCCATATGTTCTTCACATTGATCGAGTACAATTTCAATTTTATCAAACTTGGAAAATGAATCTGCAAGCACGCATGCATTCTAAATTATTGATTTTTATTGTCTCATCTTATATAAATACACATCCTGACACTCACACATGTTTAATCATATATTTTTATATATACACACATACATAGGCACACACACGTAATATATATAGATATATCTTTTCGATATATATATATATATAGCGGGTTGTATCAGCAAGGGACACCAAACGAATACTCTTCGATAATCTAGAAAAGGAGGAAGCCGAAGAGGGATCTACACATTCCAACAAAGGCAAAGCCAAAGATGGGAATTTGGGATCAATTAAGATGAAGATTCCAACTTCCCAAGGAAAGAGTGATCCAGAGGCTTACTTGGAATGGGAAAAGAAAGTTAAGCATATGTTCAAGTACCATAACTACACCAAAGAGAAAAGTAAAGTTGGCAGCCATGGAGTTCACTGACTATGCCAGTGTGTAGTGGGATTAATTTACCGCTATTAGAATTAGAAATGGAGAAGGTCTGATTTCCTCATAGTTTGAAATGAAAACCATCATGAGAAAGAGATTTGTACCTTAACTGTAACACTCAAATTTGTGATACACTATTTATGCATGAGGTATATATGACATAAGAGTCCTACTGTGATATATGTTTATGTGTGGGAATGAGTATGTGATATAGAGGGGTGTAATTGCAAAGACAATTGGGAGTCAATTATCTTATTTGGGAAGTTATGGGGCATAGCGTAATTAGTCCATTTCATTAAGGGGCTTAGATGTAATTTTGGATGATATTTGTTTATAATATTTAGTATTATTATATTAGTTGATTGGTGATATATATCATGAACTTATTAGTTAGTTTGGTAATGATTTATAGAAGACTTTGGGGTGTATATTGTTAGTTTTTGATTGGTTGATAGTTAATGTGTTTATT
>CATIWO010091718.1:0-18193 GCA_949673435.1 Macaranga tanarius | reverse complement strand
AAAATATAAATTCCTTATCTGATAAGGATTTGAATTTAAATTGTTATTATTTAAAAGAGTTTTAAATATATAATAATTAAAATTCATTTTTGACTAAAACCCTAGCAGACTAGTATATATATATATATATATGTATTATATGTAAGGGTTACATGTGTGTGCGTCATATATATATTTTGGTCGTCTTTACATTGAATACACATAAATATTGAGAGGGAAAAGAAAAACCCTAGATTCGTTTTTGAGAAAAACGAATTTGAACTAGCATTCAACAAGATCGTTCATTTTGTTTGTTCATGTGTGGATACTTGTAGAGGGTGGTCATTTTTCAGAAAGGCGGCACCTTTGAAGATTCGAATAAACCAATACGCAGTATCTAAAGATTTGACGAATAGATCTACAAGAGGTAAGTTTTGTCTACCTATCCTTCGATTTTTATGAAATGCATGTGATCCTTGGTGGGTTAAGGGTTATAAAATTTTAATTTTCGCTGCGTTTATGTTCCAATTCGATTGGGATATTCTACCCGTAACCCAACAAATAGCTCCGGGATAGAAACAATTCATTACAATCGATCACTTTACAAAATGGATAAAAGTTAAAACAGTCTCAACGATAACTGAATCAAGGATCCAAAGTTTCTTCTAGAAAGAAATAATATACAGATTCAGAATCCCACATACACTCATTACAGATAAGGGCAAATGGTTCAACAATTCAAAGTTTAAACAATTCTGTTCTGAACTTAAAATAAAGTTACAGTTCACCTCTATAGCTCACCCGTAGACCAACAAACAAACAGAGGTAACCAATCAAACTATATTGTGGGGTATCAAAAATCGTCTTGATGATAAAAAAAAGAGACTGGCCAGATGAACTATACAACATCATATGGGCATATCGCACTACTCTAAGGACTGCAACAGGAGATTTGTCCTTTCGATTAGCTTACGGGATGGATACAGTAATACCAGTCGAGATAGGGTCTCCTTCATATAGGGTCTGTAAAAATCTAAACAAAACAAAAAATGTAAACGATTGCAGAATATCCTTAGATTTGCAAGAAGAAAGAAGAGAATAGGCTGCAACTATAGCCGAAGCTAGACGATAACAAGTTGCTCACTATTACAACAAAAGGGTTCAACTAAGGACTTTCAATATAGGAGACTTGGTCCTACAAAAAGCAGAAATAGGAAAAGGTAGTGCAGGAACTGAAAGTTAGAACCCAACAGGGAAAAACTATACTAAGTCATTGAAGCAACCAACAAAAGGGCATACAGACTTGGAGACTCGAAGGGAAATACCATCTCGAGATATCGAAATATAGAGAGCTTAGGAAAATATTACCAATAAGTATCCATAATGATCGAATGAATAAAGTTCGACAAGTTCATAATCATTTATAATAAAATAATTGAATTTTGACTATTAGAAATGAGTAATGTAATAAAATACGAGTCACTACACTCACAAATAAAATGAGTCATCACACTCGTACAAACAAAAGACGAGTCTTACACTCGTAAATAAAATAAGTAAAAACACTCGTACGAATAAAAAGATGAGTCCCTACTCTCGCAAACAAAATGAGTCATCACACTCGTACAAATAAAAGATGAGTCCCTACACTCGCAAAGAAAATGATTCATCACACTCATATAAACAAAAGATGAGTCTTACACTAAAAAAAAATGAGAGTAAAAACACTCGTACAAATAAAAAGACGAGTCCCTACACTCATAAATAAAATAAGTCATCACACTCATATAAATAAAAGATGAGTCCCTATACTTGCAAACAAAATGAATCATCATACTCGTATAAATAAAAGATGAAGTCCCTACACTCATAAACAAAATGAGTAAAAACACTCGTAAAAAGATGAGTCCCTACACTCGCAAACAAAACGGGTAGAAACACTCATATAAATAAAAGATGAGTCACTGCGCTCACAAATAAAATGAGTAAACAATACTCGTACAAATAAAAGACGAGTATCTAATGCTCGTAAACAAAACGAATAAAGTTTCATACCCTAAAAACTGAAAATACTTGGAGCTCAATACATAAAGTTGCGGGCATGCAATTAGATAGCGGAAGTTGAAAGTAAGATATTTCATTAACTAATCCAATGGTTCAGTGCAAAATTGCCCTTAAAAGGTGAGAAACTAAAAAGTTAAGAACAAAGCTAATCCTTAGAAGGCGGAGCATCATTGGCACCAATCGTAGGACCTTTCGCAACTTCTGTAGCAGCAGGACTCTCTGTAACAGGGTCAACCATCTCAGTATGAACAGACGAATGACTCTCCCATGCAGTAGTTACTGCCTTCTCTTTTTGAATTACTTTACTTAAATCTCGAAGAGAGATCTTATGTATATGAGCAAAATCAATACCAGAATGCTGCAGGGATAACATCCGTTGACACTCTGATTTTATTGCTTAGACAAAATCAGCAGTGAGACCTTTAAAGCCCTCTTTGTCACTCAAACAAGCTACTTTTAATTGACAAATCTCTTTTTTATAAGCAGCAATTATCGTGTCTTGCTCAGTGACGGTCGAACTCAACCTAAAAATAGAACTTTAGAGATCCATGTTCTCCTTCTTCTCAATCTTGAAGCTTGTTAGAGCACTGTCTGATTAGACTCATATAGTATCAAAAATCTCCTTGGCTTTTCGAAGATTATTTTGATGCTCAATAGTGAGTTCATTCATCTTCTGATCCAAAAGGCTAGATTTGCTCTTATGAATATAATGAATGTCATCTATTCACAAAACTCCTTGAATAGCCTGTCAAAAGTTTAAATGCGTTAGAATTATAATCCAAAGAACTGAAATATGAAGGCATTTATTAAAAGAAATACCTCCATCATACTTAAAACTACTTGACTCTTAAGGCCATTCTCATCGATAGCTTCCCACTAGAGCATATCTTTCTTCAAACGATGGCATTCTGAAAAGTAACCTCGAACTAGTGGATTGAAGATACTCAGATCTCCAATCCTTTTCTCTATCCAAGGTACTAGATTGGGACAGGCTTCTAATATTAGATGCTTGAGTTGAATATCTCCCTCATCAGTGGCGGGTTCGTAAGTGCCTTCCGAACCCTTCACCCATTTCCCCTTTTATTTATTTATAGTTTCGGGTTCTACGTGAGCAGGGGGAGAAAGCTGAACCCCATAATCCTCGACGCTGAGAGGTTGAACAACTGGGTCGACAGGAACTTTAGGTGTTTCATCTATAATATTGATAATATCTTCTATGAAATCATCAAGAACATCAGCCATCTACACAATAGAAAAGAAAGAGTTAGAAAGATACCTCCAAAATTTAGAACTCCACTTATAATATCGTAAACACTAGCATCAGTTGGATGCTTGTGTCTATATATAAATTTTTCCACATAAATGTTAGCAGAGGGCTCCAAAGTAAAACACCGAGAGTGAAGCTCTGCAAGAAGAGATAAATCATTGTCCTCTATGAATTTTGACGATCGTCTAATAGTTTAGGGTTCGTTTGCCTATATCACCGAAACTTGTAGAAAATTAGTTTCGTGCTCGATAAAGAAAAATTTATTTCTCTAATCTCAACTGATGTCAGATAATTTTTTAAACAAACCAAAATCAAGAATACTAGATATGGAATAAGTGAGATCACCTTTCTTTTTTATTAAAAAAAACATATACCTATGCATTTGAACTACAGGTTCGCGACCGTGCGAATGAACAAGTTCACAAAAAGTAGTAAGAAACCTATATTCGTTCAGGTGTAGTTGACCCAGAGTAAGATTATATGCACGAAAGAATAGTTTCAAGAAACGATTTATAGGAAAGCGGAGACCCCCTTCTAATTGATCTATATAAATCACTATCCTATTCTTTTTCCCATTTTTGTTAAGGTTGTGATGAGCCCTATCATAAGAAGTTGCTTGAAAAAATTTATATTATGTAGGGATATTATATTTCTTCCTACACTTTTGGATAACTTCCTTAGGATGTCTTGGAGGGAACTCGGAATGATGTAAGGAACCTAGGTGCCATTTAGCACAAGATTTTGAAAAAATAGATAAAAAAGAAAAAAGAAACAAAGAGAAGATTGAAGTATTAAAGAAGAGGGAAGTGACCTTTGAAGATTCAAAAGTAAGAACGCATAATCGTCTGGAAAACCTAGAGAGAAGGCAGAGCTGTAGAGAGAGAAACTTGAAAGAAAAGTTGTGAAGATGAAAATGACTTGAAGAAAGCTTTATAAATAGAGGATATTTTTACTATCCCTCATATGCCCTTGACGATTAAAATACCAGTATCTCACCAATAAGAAAGGTATTCAAGAAACGGTAAAAATGAAATGACGCCTAAAAAACTGAGAAGACTCGAACAGTTATACAAACACATGGTAGCTTCATTTATTCAAAAAGTAAAAATAAACCTTTCGAGGTCTCAGCTAACGAACCTCTTGAGGTCAAAACATATGAACCTCTCAAGGTTCAAAACATACAAACCTCACAAGGTTCAAAATATATGAACCTCGCAAGGTTCACAACACACGAACCTCACAAGGTTCAAAATATACGAACCTCTCAAGGTTCAAAACATACGAACCTCCCAAGGTTTAAAACATATGAACCTCTTAAGATTCACAACATACGAACCTCTCAAGGTTCACAATATACGAACCTCTTAAGATTCATAACATATGAACCCCTCAAGGTTCGAATATCTGATGCTTCTGAATAAGCGACCTTCTCAACAAATGGCCTTAACTTGTAATTTACAGAATAAAAAGAATCACGACTTTAAAATGACAGGTGTTGTTACCTTCGCCAACTAATAGCTCTCTCGAACATAAATATTTGATGCTATTGGAGAGGACTTTTGATAGTTCTAGAAGGCCTATATGAGCCCAAACCCCTAACATTAAGCCCAATAGAGGACTTAATGTCCATATGGGACTATCTGATAAGGTTAAAGTTATTTAATCAATAAAGGACAAGGATTCTTGTATAATACTAATTCGGATAGGACTAGATATGTCCCTCTTATACCTATATATAGGCTCATATTTCTCATTATTAGACATCTTGAATAATTCTCTCTAACTTAAGCATCGGAGAGCCTACAGATCGAAGATCCTAAGTTCATCTAGTTTTCGATACAAAAGAGGAGTTCACATTCATCAATAACCATTTTTTTTTACTTTTTACAACCATTATTTTTTTCTTTGTTTCTTTTTTCATTAAAAAAGCCAAAATAAGCTCACAGACAAAAATAAGCAACATAAATTTTTCACTCTTTAATAATTTAAAAAGAATTATTTTTTTAACATAAGAGATAATCAAATAATCGCTTAATGCATTAACAATATTTTTCACTCTTTAATAATTTAAAAAGAATTAAAAAAACTGCAGCTATCTGGTTCCTTACCATATTATTGGAAAAAGCCTTTTTTCTTTATCTAAATGGTTAATGATATTCATTGCTTACTTTTCAGGAGCTTTTTGTCTTCATATAGGAAGTGCCTCCTTGTGTGGTAATGGATGTTTCCCTTTGATTAAAGCTACTCATTGCTTTCTTTCAAGAAAAAAAATTGTATAACTCTATTGAATGAAAAGTAAAAAGAACCAATATTTATTGATGAAGTATAATAAATGAACCTGTCCATTCATTAAACAATATTCTTCCTCTTTTTCTATACTATGTTTCGCTAACTTTTTCTAGTCAAGCCCTAATGACTAAGAAATAGATTGCTATGTGGCTGCATTTGTCTCTCTTATGTGGTGTCATGCAAGGAGACTAAAATTTCAGCAGATTGCAGTAATAATTAAGCAAATAATCAAATTCCATTTCCAAGAATGTTGAATACAAAATCATTCTTGGTGAAAAGAAGCAACTCTCAAAAAAGAAAAAGTTGAGCAATTGGTACCATTATTAACGAAAAAGTTAAGCAGATTAATTAAACACTGGAAAATTTTAATATGTCTGAAGAACAATCAGTACTTCTTTTAGATTAATATTTAATTTGGTTCATTGATACTCACCAAATCATATTCCCTATATAGGGAAGGCTTGCATGTGATTGGTGCCAATATATATCACCCTTATTGTGATATCCTCAAATCTTCTTCTTCAAAACACAAGCATCTTCTTCACATTAACAACATATCCTCAAATCTCCCTTACGGACAATAATCATCAATCATCACATTAAAGCTCCTTAAATTAACTTCCAGGTGGACTATGTCCTTGCATCATCCTATTAAATAACTCCAAAGCCATATCAAACTTTCCATTCTTACACAACATATCCAATACTGAAATATACTTAACAACACACAATTTAACCTTTAAATTCTCCCTGATAGCCTCTTTATAATTCTCCATAGCTTTATTTTCCATTCTTCTCATAAAATAACCCTTCATCAAAGCACCATAAACAACTCTATGCATCCTCTACAACCCCATCCATCTTGACAATATATAAAAACTTTGCCATTTTGTTTATCTTGCAGGAAATATGTGTCAAACCAAGTTAGCTTTGCTTTGTTCTCTGCTAATATCCATAGGATTTTTTCTAGTAGGATACGGTGAGTTTTTAACTTATATCTCTTTATATCTAATTTATAATACATGGATGTTATAGCCTGATTAGTAACTCTAACTGCACTTCAAAAACTAGAGTATAGTTAGAGTTTTGATCACTTTTGTTAAATATTTTGCTCTGTTACATACAATAATTAAACTTTTATTGTGTTTTCTTGCCAAGAATATGTTAAGAAGTAACCATCATATAAAAACTCGAACATGGTTTTGACCATTTTTGCTTCGATCCTTAAAGAAATGGAAAGTTGTTATCAATAGAGTGTGTGCATGGTCGACATCAATCACACACATACTCTCTTTTCATTTTGCTCTAATTTTCATTAAAAAAAGTAAAAATAACATAAATCAATAAATCCTTTTTTTATAATTATATTTGATTCTTTTAAAAATTAATAAATCATTGTAGGACTAGATTAATTATAGAATAATAAGTATTTATTTAGTCCTAATCCAAATAGGACTAGGTATGCCTCTCTTTTATGCTTATATATAGCTCATAATTTTCTCATATTTATTATCTTGAATAACTCTTCTAACTTAAGCATTGGAGGCCCTGTGGATCGACGATCCCAGGCTTTACCATAAGGTTTTCTATTGTGCTTGCAGGTCTTGAAAGGTTGATCATCATCAATTGGTGCCATCTGTGGGAACTCTTTTTCTCATTTTTTTCTTTTGGTTAAAGCAACTCAAAGATGGCAAGTAGCTCAAATCCAATAACAACAGTAGACCCAACAACAACGACTACTCAAGGAACGGTACGAGGAGATAGTCCGAATCGGACGCATCATAAAACTTCAGCTCCGCTTCCCATACTATTCAGTGGGGGAATGTCCTTACCATTCCCTCTAGGATTGTCTCCTCAGTATAACGCCCCTCTCCAGCACTTTACAAGACCAACTCCAATAGTACTATTCTAAAATCCTCATAATTTTTTAACACCTTCAACATTGATGAACGATCATCCATCATCTAGCACCCTCAATTTGCCTCCCCTGTATAGAGATGTAGTAATAGACAACCTCAAAACTCAGCTCTTTATCTTACAACAACAATTAGCACATATAGCCTAGGATATATAGAATGAAGTTCAAATCGAAGGAGCCTCTTGCACTATAGAAACTTTACCAACAACAATCCTAGCCATTAGTCAGCAAGATGGTCGAACGCTCCCCCACAATGAACATAGCACATCCATAACCTATCAACATATAAAATATGAAGGCAATATTAATGGATGAAGCTGAATCTGAGGGGACCAGAAGGGGGAGGACTGAGCTCCATAAACAATTACGAGAGGCAATGCACAAGGTTTGAACGGGGCTTGACAAGATTGAAGAATGCATCTTGGATGGAAGCACTCCTTTCGTGCACAATATTATGGCAACCCAGATACCCTCAAAGTTCAAAGTTCCAACTTTGGATTCATATGATGGAACCGGAGATCCAATTGCATATATCTCCATGTTTAGGACAAAGATGATGCTACAAAACATTAACAATGCCATCCTATGTAGAGTATTTCCAATGACTTTAATAAACACAGCTCAAAGATGGTTCCATAGGCTCCCGACGAACTCAGTAGCTACCTTCGATGATTTAATCAAAAAGTTTAGGATCTGATTCATCGCAAACATTCCACCAAAGAGGAGCATAAATGACCTTCAATTTTACAAACAGAATGATAATGAAATGCTACGAAGCTACCTTGATAGATTTAACAAGGTGGCCATGCAAATCGAGCACCTGAGCAGCGAAGTAGCCATAGACGCCTTAAAATATGGAACTAGGATGGATAAACTACGAGAGAAAATTATGACCAAAAAGCCTCAATCATTCCCTAAAGCTATGGCAATCACCACTAAGCTGATTAACCTAGATGAAGATCGAAGGGATATGCATAGAAAAAACTTTGAGGAACATATGGTGAAGAAAGATGAAAAGAAGGACGGCAGGAGGGAGTATAGCTCAACATCTGGACCTAAAATGATCAAAAAAAGGTATACTCTATTGAATGTAACCAGGTCAGAAATCTTAATGTGGATTAAATAGAACAGTATAGATTTACCAATCCCTAGAAAGCTAAATCCGAGTTCGA
This sequence comes from Macaranga tanarius, assembly GCA_949673435.1. Lineage (NCBI taxonomy): Eukaryota > Viridiplantae > Streptophyta > Magnoliopsida > Malpighiales > Euphorbiaceae > Macaranga > Macaranga tanarius. The sequence goes on along the minus strand of CATIWO010091718.1, from coordinate 9,504 downwards.
TGGGAAGAAGGGACAAAAATAGGTGGTATAGATGTCACAGAGACCATAATTACAATACAAATGATTATCGCGATCTAAAGACAGAGATCGATCGGTTGGTGAAAGCTGGATCCTTAATGAAGTTTACCAAAGATGTTGCTAGGCAAAATTGAAGTTCAGATATTCGACATGACAAACAGGACACTATGAAGAGGACTTATAAGGAAGTATCAGAAATCATCAATATGATTTCTGGAGGGGAGCCAACATCTAAATATGTTAGAAAGAGAATGAGGAGGGAAGTATTTATGGCAACTAAAGATGCAACAATCCCTTATGTCATCATTAGCCAAAATGATGGCTTGCATGTGAGACAACCTCATAACGATGCCTTTGTAATAAGCGCTTACGTAAAAAAACTACCTGGTCAAGGGAATGCTCGTCGATGATGGTAGTACAGTGAACATTCTAATATAGGAAGCTTTCCGGAAAATGGGAAGGTTCGCCTGTAGATTTGAAAACCACATCAAATCCCATTACCAGCTTTTGTGGAGGAACTGTTCAACCTACGGGCAGTATAGAGTTGGAAATAGAATTTGGAGATCATAATACAAAGGAGAACATCGTACTCAGGTCCCTATTCGATATTGTAGATACTCGTTTAGCTTATAATAGAGTGATTAACAGACCCATCCTTTGGAAGTTGGGAGTAGTAACAAGCATCCATTATTTGGTAATGAAAATCCCAATTTAGGGGAAGGTTATCACTATAAAAGGAGATCAGGAAGTAGCTAAATAGTGCTACAATCTTGCCATAAAGAACGAGTTAGAGGCTTTCCCCATCGAGCAGTTCATAGAAATGGAAAAGTATGGAGTAAATCTAGAGCTGATAAGGGAGGTACAAAAGCTAAGGTTGGCCAATGGCAAAACAATCAAAATCAGCGGAGAGGTCCCAAGCCAAATCAAAGAGGAAATAATCCAAGTATTATAAAGTCATGCAGATACCTTTGCTACTCAAGCATCAGAGATTGGAGGAATTGATCCTAGTATCATGGCCCATAGTCTGAATGTTAACCCTACAGCAAAACCGGTAATATAGAAAAAATGGAACTTCACCTTCGAACGGCAGGCAATTATAGCAGCCGACACTGAAAAGCTTCTATAAATGGGTTTCGTAAAAGAAGTCTCCCACCCCAAATGGTTAGCAAATGTAGTGCTAGTGAAGAAGTCGAATGGGAAAGTTCTCATATGTGTAGATTATACGGACCTCAATAAGGCATGTCCAAAGAATAGCTATCCTTTATCAACCATTGATCAGCTGGTTGACTCAATGGTGTGCCACAAAATGTACAGCTTCATGGATGCGGCCAAAGGTTACCATCAGATCCCTATGAAGAAGGAGGATCAGAAGAAGACATCTTTTATTACTCACTAAGGGTTATACTTCTACAACATCATGCCTTTCAATTTAAAGAATGTAGGGGCCACATATCAAAGTTTCATGAATTTCATTTTTAAAAATAAAATAGGGAGTACAATTAAAGTATACGTAGATGACTTTATCATAAAAAGAAGGAACATGGAAAGTCATGCCCATGACCTGGAGCGAGTATTCCAGACTTTTGATTACTATAAAGTAAAATTGAATCCTAATAAGTGTGCTTTTGGTGTCAAAGCAGGGAAATTCCTAGGGTTTATGGTTTCGCAAAGAGGAATAGAGGCAAACCCAAAAAAAATAGAGGCAATCTTTAATATGAAGGCACCTACAAACCTGAATGATCTACAAAAACTAAATGGTCGAATAACAGAACTAGGAAGATTCATGTCCTGTTTAGCAAAAAGATGCCTTCCTCTCTTTAAGGCATTAAAAAACTGTAAAAAATTTAAGTTGACTGTTGATTGCCAATCTGCATTTGAAGACATCAAAAGATTTTTAACCTCACCTCCATTGCTAAGCAGACCAGTGTCTGAAGAAGAATTGTATTTGTATCTGTCTGTTGGCAATGAATCACTAGCATCCATCTTGGTTCATGAAGATCAAGGAGGGTAGAATCCTATATACTACGTGAGCAAAGTTCTTAGAGGATCAAAGGTTCGGTACCCAAAAATGGACAAGTTAGCCTTAGCACTTGTTCACACATCCAAAAAACTCTGGCATTACTTTCAAGCACACAGGATAGTAGTGTGGACTAATCGACCACTCATAAAGATTTTGCAGAGGCCAGAGATGTTAGGAAGACTCGTACAATGGTTAGTTATGCTAGGGGAGCACGACATTGTATATGAACCATGGAAGACAATCAAAGCTCAGGTATTGGCTGACTTCGTACAAGAGATGACAATCTCGGATACGGGTAACGAAGAAAAAAGTGAATGGTGAATGTTCATAGATGGAGCTGCAAGTAAACATGGATCTGGAGCCAGAATCATCCTGATAGGGCCTGGAAGGATTAAAATTGAATATACTGTGTGATTGGGATACAATACCACTAATAACGCAGTGGAATATGAAGCTTTGGTCATGGGATTAAGATTGGCTAATGAAATCAAAACGGAGAATCTTATAATATTCTGCGATTCTCAGCTTGTAGTTAATCAATTAAAGGGAAACTTCGTAACAAAGGACTTGAGTATGGGAAAGTACTTGGAAAAGGCTCGTGAGATGCTACGAAGACTCGAGGCATATGGAGGGAAATGGAGCATCGTTCAAATTCCCAAAAAGGAAAATGAAGCAGATTCGTTACCAAAGTCCACAGTAGAATATAGAGCCATATTCCAAAATACAAAGCTAAATGAGGTACTTACCGCTCCGACAATCAAAATGAATGAGGTACTATCTACTGGCAAAATAAGTGAATGGATGAAGCCCATCATAAAGTACCTAAAGCAGGGTTTTTGCCTGAAGATAAAAATGAAGCCTAAAAAATTCGAATAAAAGCCGCTCGGTATTCTTTATAAGAGGAGAACCTATACCGAAGATCATTCAGCCATCCATGGAGTAAGTGCATATGTTCTGATGAAGGAAATTACGTCCTTAGGGAAATTCACGAAGGAATCTGTGGCACCCACGAAGCCCAAGGAACCTTGGTCAAGAAGGCTCTCCTATAGGGTTATTATTGGCCCACCATGTCGATAGACGCACAAAGGCTTGCACAGCATTATGACAAATGTCAGAGGTAGTCTCAACTATCGCACCTGCCAGCTCATTCTCAGAGTCCCATAGGTAGTCCATGGCCTTTTGCTCTATGGGGAATGGACATCCTTGGACCTTTCCCATTAACGTCAGGATAAAGGAAATTTCTCATTGTCGCCATAGATCATTTCACGAAGTGGATCGAGGTCGAAGTAGTTCCTACGATAACGGAAGCTAAGATTCGTAACTTCTTCTGGAAAGAAATCATATACAGATTTGGTATACCTCATACTCTCATCACAGATAATGAAAAGCAATTCGACAATGAGAAGTTCAAACAATTTTGTTCAGACCTCCATGTAAAATTACGTTTCACTTCAGCTGCTCATCCGCAGACCAATGCTCAAATGGTGGTAACCAATCGAATCATCTTGTAGGGTCTTAAGAAGCGCTTGGGAGAAAAAAAAAAGGAGATTGGGCTGATGAATTATATAATGTTATCTGGGCAAACCGAATGACTCCAAGAGGTTCAATTGGAGAATCACCTTTTCAATTGGCATACGGGATGGACGCTATCATTCCCGTAGAAATAGGATCCCCATCATCAAGGGTCTTTAGAAAATTTGATGAAACGGATAATGAAAGCAATTCTCGCCTCTCCCTAGACCTTTTGGAGGAGTGAAGAGAGTAGGCATCAGTGGTAGCAGAAGCAAAATGCCAGCAAATAGTTCAGTATCATAACAATCGAGTGCGACCTCAAGCATTCAACATAGAAAATCTAGTCTTATAAAAGGCTGAGATAGGAAAGGGGAATACAGGAATAGGAAAACTTAGACTAACGTGGGAAGGCCCATACAAAATTATAGAGACGACTGCTAATGGTGCCTATAAACTTCGAACCACGAGCGATAAGGAGGTCCCTAGATACTGAAATATGGAAACCCTAAGAAAATACTATCAGTGGAATCGATTACCAGCAGAACGACAGTCAATATCATAATAAGCTCCAAGAGAGCACAAGCGTTGTGTTTCACTTCGTTTCATTACTTAGCTCCAAGAGGGCACGAATATCATGTTTTACTTCATTTAGAGAGCATGAGCATTGTGTTTCACTTCATTTCATTACTTCATGTTTTACTTCATTTAGAGAGCACGAATGTTGTGTTTTACTTCACTTTAATAAAAAGCTCCAAGAGATCACGAGCATTGTGTTTCACTTCATTTCATTATTTAGCTCCAAGAGAGAACGAAGGTTGTGTTTCACCTCATTTTAATAAAAGGCTCCAAGAGAGCACAAGCGTTATGTTTCACTTCGTATTCATTACTTGGCTCTAAGAGAACAGGAATGTTATGTTTTACTTTGCATCAATAATTAGCTCTAGGAAAACAAAAATTGTTATATTTCACTTCGAGAGAGTACAAAGTGTTTTCACTAAACTGCAGGAAAGCACAAGAACGAGTATTTCACTTCATTTTAACAAAATCTCCAACTAGAGGCATCCTGTTTATACAAAGAGGACCCAGAAATCATTTAGTAAATTACAAAGTGCATGAACAGCAATATTCTAAATTTAGATGAATAACGATCAAAGGCGAAGATTTACGAATAACAATTAAAAGATTTGAGACTCATATATAAAATTTCAAAAGGCAATTTTCATTAATACGATTACAAAAAAAGGTTCATTCAAAATTTTCAACATATGCTATGATTGCTATTCTTTTTGAATAGGAAGAGCAAGAATAGCATCATCATAGGGCACTATTGATCCCTCGACTTCATAAGCAGGTGGAATAATAGTAACTGGAATGGATGCTACTGGTCGATTAACTGAGATAGCTCGGTCTCTTTTTACAATATCACCGAGCTCCTGAAGAGTAATCTTGGAAATAGGAGTAAAGTCAAGATCATCGTGCTAAAGAGATAATACTCGTTGAGTTTCAGTCTTCAGTGCTTGAATGAAACTCGCAGTAAACTCTTGAAATTATTTCTTATCACTTTGTCAAGTAACAACAAGTTGCCGATTTTCCCTCTCCAGATCAGCAACTCTCTTATTCAGCTCCAGCACCGAAGCTTGCAAACCTTCATTCTTCTTCTTCTCCAAATCCAAGCTCGACAAAGCACTTGTTTTTTCAGCACGAAGAGTGTCAAATGCCTCTTTCATTGAACGAATTTCATTCTCTTGTTTGATCTTAAGCTCATTGATTTTTTGTTCTCTCACATTGCACCCACTCTTGTGAATGTAGCGAACATCATCCATTTGGAGAAGTCCTTGAGCGACCTACAAAGGTGAAGCAATTTTTAGACGAATATAAGGATACGTAAAAAAAATGCAATACCTCAAAAAGACTCAGAAATATTTAACTTTGAAGCTCGGTCTCATCCATTCCTCTACATTTACCTATGTCCTTCTTCAACCTAAGGCATTCAGATAAATGATCTCGAATAGCTGTGGAGTTAATGCTAGGATTATAAACCTTTTTCTCTAGCCATGTGGCAGGGTTCGAACACCCTTCTAGTCTTGGCCTCTTAATAAGTATCTTACCTCCTTTTGTTAAAGGCACGTATGTATCCTCCAAACTTTGAGGCCTTTTTCCTTTCTGTTTTTTAGTTGTTTCGGAGATTGTTTCTTAGGAGAGAGATCGATCTCGTAGTCTTCAACACTTATTGGGGGTATATTGGTATCGTCAACAGCCAGAGCTTCATCTACATATCTGCAAAGTCCCTTCATAAAATTATCAAGTAAGTTAGCCATCTATAAAAGGGGAAATGTCTGAGTTAGAAAAATACCTTTAGATTCAGATATACCACCTTTAACTTCGTAGAGACCAGCCTTGTTAGGTTGTTCGTGCCTATACATGAATCTTTTCATATAGAAGTTTGCTCGAGCCCTAACATGGTTACATTGATCAAGAAGATCGCCAAGAAAATCAAGATCATCTTTGATATAATCGGTTGATCGTTTAATAAAGGTGGCTTCTTTTGCCCATATGGTGGGAATATTCAGAAAATCTGATTCATGTTTGATAATAAAGAACTGATTCCTCTAGGATCGGTTGATATTAGGTACTTTTCCTAATATGCTAAAGTTGGCTATGGTAAAATAGGAGAAGGTTAAATCACCCTTTTTTTTTATTAAGTTAAAAAAATATCTATGCATAAAGATAGAAGGTTTGTGGCCTTACGAATGAATCAGTTCACAGAAAGCGGTAAGAAATCAATAACCATTAGGATGAAGTGGGCTCGGGGCTATCCCATAGGCTTGGAAGAATCGAATCACGAATGGATCAAAAGGAAATCTGAGCCCACCCTCTAATTAATCCATATAAATAACCAGCCTATTATTTTTACCCTCTTTGTTAGGATTATAGTGGGCTCTAAAGCTGTCTCGGGTTTGAAATAATTTAAAAGTAGTAGGGATGTTATATGTTGTTCTAAGATGGTGAATAACATCCTTAGATAGTTTTGGAGGAAATTTAGAGGCATCTAATGGTTGTCTAGGGGCCATTTCTTAAAATAGAGAATATAAATGAAAAACTAAAAATCCAAGGACAGAGAATAGAAATGACCTGGGTTTTGGCAGGAGAAGTCACAGAACCTTAGCAGCAGATTTGATGGCGAGAGGAGGAAGAAGCGAAATCTAGGAAAAGCAAAAAAATGGCATTTATAATAAGGATAGGTAAATATATAGCCAGAGGAAAAATTATTCCTCAAATACCCTTGGATATGAAAACCCCTATTTCTAGGAAAACAAAGGGCATGCTAAGAATAGATAAGAGGTTAAATCGACACTTTGGGAAATGAAATAAAGTAGGGAGTAATGAAAGGTCATGTCAATTAATACAGCAGATGTTAGTCAAAATGTTGTATTAGTTATCGAGGCTGAGGACATAAAGGCTAGATCATTATAGCTGTAAGAACACAAGTAATGATTGCTCGAATCCTCAAAATTAGAGAAACGATCAATCCTTGCTCGAAAAGAATATAAACGAATGCCTTGAAGTTGGAATGTGTTGAAGTTACGAACACTGAATGCTTCAAACAGCTTAGCCTGTAGTTTCGCATTCATTAAATTCGCTAAAGCATTTATGCTTATCGAAATATGAACATTGCTCCATTGGTTAACGATGTAGTAAAGCTCCGATGCGCACCACATACGAATATTACTCGTGAAGAATTTGAACGAGTATCCAGGAGTTCGTGAGTGTTTGAGACATGAAGAGAAAATGCTTTAGTATTCATAACTTTTAGTTAAAGAGAATTAGCTTAAGTAATAAACCACCACTTTATCGAACATAAATATTCGATACCATGGGGGGACATCTGATAATTTCAGAATTGGTCCAAGCCCATAAGGAGTCCTAATTAGGAGTCTTGCCCCTAAAGGCAATCTAAAAAGGAAGATTAATTATAGAACAATAAGTATTTATTTAGTCCTAATCCAAATAGGACTAGGTATGACTCTCCTTTATGCTTATATATAGCTCATAATTATCTCATATAGATTATCTTGAATAACTCTTCTAACTTAAGCATTGTAGGCCTTGTGGATCGAAGATCCTAGGCTTTACCATAGGGTTTTCTATTGTGCTTGCAGGTCTTGAAGGGTTGATCATCATCACTAATATATATCATGTTTGTTAATCAGGTTCAATTTATATGAGAAGTACATGATCATTTGGTTTTGAATGCATCATATTATACTTTTAAAATTGTTTAGGATCTAACCAGAAATTTACTCATAAGAATTCATTGTTATGAGCAAACTGGACTAAAACAAAATGAATATATTATATTTTCAATTGTAAAAATTCCAAAAAAAAAAAATTATTTTTTGCATGTAAAATGTATAATTTTCTTTTAAAAAAATCCCATTGTAAAACGTGCAATTTTTCCCAAATGCTAGGACGCTTCTTGTTTTAGATGATATGAATTTAACTTAACTGCATGAAAGTTTAATTTCACTAAAAATTTAGAGGAAACAAAGAAATAGGATCTAATAATCGATGACTGACCACTTTTTTTTTTTTATCTATTCTTTGTCAAATCAATGAAAAAAATGAGACTTAACTGTTAAGATGTCAATAACGTGTTTGGCATGGATTTTGTCTTAAAAGTTGTCTCATACCATTCATGCAAAAATGTTAGTTGAACACATGACTTGGTCCTCTTTATCACTCTTCAAATTAGAGGAATGCTCGGTTTAGTGCTAAGCATATTAATATGAATTTGAAAAGTGTCATGCACATATTTCACATCCACTCAGCAATTGAAAAGTGATAAAGAGGACCAAGTCATGTGTTCAACTAACATTTTTGCATGAATGGTAAGAGACAACTTTTAAGACAAAATCGATGCTAAACACGTTATTGACATCTTAACAGTTAAGCCTCTTTTTTTTTTAGTTGATTTGACAAAGAATAGATAAAAAAAAAGGTGGTCAGTCATCGATTGTTAGATCCTATTTCTTTGTTTCCTCTAAATTTTTAGTGAAATTAAACTTTTATGCAGTTAAGTTAAATTCACATCATCTAAAACAAGAAGCGTCCTAGCATTTGGGAAAATTTGCCTGTTTCACAATGAGATTTTTTAAAAAGAAAATTATACATTTTAGATGCAAAAAATAATTCTTTTTTTTTTTTTGGAATTTTTAACAATTGAAAATATAACATGTTTGCTCGTAACAATGAATTCTTATGAGTAAATTTCTGGTTAGATCCTAAACAATTTTAAAAGTATAATACGATGCACTCAAAACCAAATTATCATGTACTTCTCATATAAATTGAACCTGATTAACAAACATGATATATATTAGTATATCAAACGCATATGACTTTGGAGCATCATACATCTAGAAAGAAAAGTTCAAGTACAAGGATTTATTGATTTTTAAAAGAATCAAATATAATTATAAAAAAAGGATTTATTGATTTATGTTATTTTTACTTTTTTTAACGAAAATTGGAGCAAAATGCAAAGAGAGTATGTGTGTGATTGACGCCCACTACATCTAGCAAAATGGGTCATTATTGAATGGGTATATATAATAAAAAGGTCAGTATAAAATATAAATGGGTATAAAAATTTAACCCTTATTTAAATAAATTAGACAAATATAGGTATGAGCACCCAAATTTAATTATTTTATTTATTTATAAAAAAATTACCATACATGTTCTATTTTTTATTTTATAAATAAAAATACTTTATTTTTTTTATTAATTACAATTATGCTCATTCTCCTTTTCATGTGTGCCCTTTTTTTTTTCTCTTTTTGAGGTTTGACCCTTCTTCTTTTCATGTATCTTTTTTATTTTCTCTTTTTTTTCTTTATTTTTATTTTCTCTTTTTTTTTTTATCTTCTCTTATTTGTTTTCCTCTTCTCTCC